>PVJX010008376.1:0-66042 GCA_004027295.1 Dolichotis patagonum
GGTGCCTGCCAGCTGCTTGGAGTTCACTGGGCATGGCCCAGTTAGGCCACCTTGGACCTCCTGGGTGTCCTTGCATGATTTCAGATGTGGGGCATGGTCTTACTACCTGGGAGTGAAGTTCCAAGACTTCCCTGGGTGCTGGGTTTCAACCCACACACATTTGGTGCCTGGGACTCAATTTGGGCCCCAGCCAGCTGCTTGGAGTTCTCTAGGTGTGGCCCAGTTAGGCCTGCTTGGACCTCCCTTGTGTCTTTGGGTGATTTCAGATGCAGGGCATGGTCTTACTGCCTGGGAGCAAAGTTCCAAGGCTTTCTGTGTGCTGGGTTTCAACTTGTGCATGCTCTGAACACCATATCTTTTTATCTATTCCTCAGTCAATGGGCATTTATGTTGTTTCCAAGATCTAGCTATTACAAATTGTGCAGCTATAAACATGGGTGCACATATATCATTGTAGTATGATTTTTTTTTTTATCAGTACGGAGGATCGAACTCACAACATGTGCTTGCAAGGCAGGCACTTATGCCACTGAGCTAAATCCCCACCCCCCTGTGGTATGATGTTTTAAATTCTTTTGGGAAGATACGCAGAAGGGGAATTGCTTGGTTGAATGGGACCTCTAGTATTAGTTTTCTGAGGAATCTCTACACTGATTTCCACAGTGGTTGTACCAGTCTACATTCCCACCAACAGTGGAGAAGAGTTCCTTTTTTCCCACAACACGCTAGCATTTGTTATTGCTTGATTTCTTGATACTAGCCATTCTTTCTGGGATGAGGTGCAATCTCAGCATTGTTTCAGTTAGTGTCTCTCAAAGGACCAATGATGTTGAACATTTTTTATCTCTCTCTCTCTTTTTTTTTTCTGTTTGTATTTCTTCAACTGAGAAATGTATGTTCATCTCAGATGCCCATTTTGGACTGGGTCTTTTTTTAAAATAATTTTATTTAAAGAGAAAAAAACCCCAAACAAAACAGAAAAAGGGTAGCAATGATACAGAATTCCAAAGGGAAAAAAATAAAAGAACTACAACAACAAAAACAAAACAAAACCAAAAAACACTAAGAATTCGCCACTTGATATGTTATATACTGCCATCATTGGAAATTAAAGCATACAAAGTAGACATTAAAACAGTGAGACTGTTAACAGTTCTGCTCAACAATCTAACAAAAACAGTAATGTGGTCATCTATCTTACACACTTAAACATACATGCAGTTATATACTTTACAGCACTTTCTTTTCCTCTTTTTACAGTAGCAATTACACATTTTGGATTTTATTACTACTACAGTTCTTATTATTTTTTACACTAGAGACACAATGTGATCTTTATAAATATGATTCTTATTTATTTCACTAATGAGGATATGGACTAGGTCTTTAAACCTGAGAGAACTGATTTTTTTTTTAGTTCATTATATGTTTTCAGTAGTAATCTTTTGAGGTACAGCTGGCAAATATTTTCTCCCATGTTGTGCGTTGTCTTTTCACTCCATTGGTGGTTTCTCTTGCTGTGCAAAATCTTTTTGTAGGGTGATATCCCAGTTGTTGATATTTGTGATAGTCCCTGTGCAACTAGGGTTTTGTTCTTAAAGTCTTTGCCTACA
Source organism: Dolichotis patagonum (assembly GCA_004027295.1). Taxonomy (NCBI): domain Eukaryota; kingdom Metazoa; phylum Chordata; class Mammalia; order Rodentia; family Caviidae; genus Dolichotis; species Dolichotis patagonum. The sequence continues at coordinate 1,614 of PVJX010008376.1, forward strand.
TCAATATCTTCAAAATTTTTACCCACTCTATCTTCCAGAAGATTTAATACTTCTGTTTTAGTATTAAGATTGTTGATCCATTCTGCTTGTAGCTTAGTACATATGGGTCCAATTTTAATCTTTGGCATGCATTGAGCCAGTTTTTCCAGTACCATTTACTATAGAGGCTATCTTTCTTCCAGTGAATGTATTTGGCACTTTTGTCAAAGATAAAGTGGCTTAGTGTGTCTAAAGTTGTTTCTGCATCTTCTAATCTGTTCTATTGATCTTCAGGTCTATTTTTTGCCAGTCCCACACTGTTTTTTGGGTTTTTTTTTTCTGTTGTTGTTATCACAGTAGCTTTATAGTACAATTTCAAGTCAGAGATTGTGATGTCTCTTGTATCGTCTTTGTTGCCCAGGACTTTGCTATCCTAGGTCTCTTCTTGTTCCAGATGAATTTTAGGATTGTTTTCTCTAATTCTGTGAGATATGCCATTGGAATTTTTATTGGGATTGCATTGAATCTGTATAACAGTTTTGAAAGTATAGCCATTTTCATTATATTCCTACCCAAGAGCATGAGATATCTCTCCATTTTCTCATATCCTCTGTAATCTCCTTTTAAAAAGTACTTTAGTTTTCAATGCAGTGGTGTTTTGCATCCCTTGTTAGCTTGATTCTTAGATATTTCATTTTTTTGGATGTTATTGTAAAAGGTGTGGTTTCCCTGATTTCTCTCTCAGTGAGTTTGTTATTTGTGTACAGGAAGGTTATTGATTACCAATAATGACTGTGTATCCAGCAATACTACTGAATTTGCTTATTAAATCTAGTAGTCTTTTGGTGGAGTTTGGGGGTCTTCTATGGAGAGTACCATATCATCTGCAAAAAATGATAGTTTAATTTTTTCATTTCCAATTTTTTTTCATTTCATGTCTTTGTCTTATCTAATTGCTCTAGCTGAAGTTTCCAGAACTATCTTGAATAAGAGTGGAGATAGTGGACATCACTGTCTTGTTCCTGATTTTAGAGAGAATGCTTTCAGTTTTGGTTCATCCAGTATAATGTTGGCTGTTGTTTTGTCATAGATGGCTTTATCTGATTAAGATAAAGACCATCTATTCCAAATTTCTGTAGGGTTTTTATCATGAATGGGTGCTGGACTTTGTAAAAAGCTTTTTCTTTATTTATTGAGTTGATCAGATGATTTTTGTCCTTGACTCCATTAATATAGTGTGTTACTTTATGAATTTATGTATGTCAAACCATCCATGTATCCCTGGGATTAATCCCGCTTAGTCATGGTGTATAAAATTTATAGCTTTTCTATTTTAAAGTGAGTAAAACAAAACAAAGCAAATCAGAACAGAGCAGAACAACACAAACAACATAGAACTTCAAAACAAGACAACAAGAAATCAACAGTGACTACCATAATGTCTCTTGTTTTCTTCAAAATTGTCATCCATTGCTTCACACACAATAAAATCAAACAAAACAAAATTGTTTAAAGCCAATCAAAACAAAAGAATGAAAGCATTATGGGACTTAAAAACAAGACAATAGGAAATCAACAAGGGCTACCATAATGTCTCTTCTTTTCTTCAAAATAGCTGTCCATACGTTCAGACATAATGAAATCAAATGATAGAAAACAGACTAAAATAAATCAAAACAAAAGAATGAAAGCATTAAAGGACTTCAAAACAAAATAACAGGAAATGAACAGTGATTACTATAATGTCTCATTTTCTTCAAAACAGTCATCCATACTATCAAACATAATAAAATGAAATAAAACACAACAGAATAAAACCAATCAAAACAAAAGAATAAAAGCATTATAGGACTTCAAAACAAGATTACAGAAAATCAACAATAGCTACCATAATGTCTCATCTTCTTCAAAATATCTGTTCATACCATCACACATAATAAAATCAAACAAAACAAAACTAAATAAAATCAATTAAAAGAATGAAAGCATAAGGCTTCAAAACAAGATAATAGGAAACCATGATTACCATAATGCATCCCATTATGTTCAGAATAGCTGCTTATATCATCAGACAGAGTAAAATCTAACAAAACATGACAGAACAAAACTAAACCTAATAAAATTGTGAAAACAATATAAGAATTCAATACAGGACACTAAGAAATTAACAGTGGTTACCACCGTCCCCTCCCTATCAGTTTTATAATATCTATTGTATGGCCCTGAAGCAAGGCCAGCAGATTGCTATAGCTGCTGGTTTCAAACAGGAGCCTAAAGAGAATTCTTTCTGTGGTCTGTTGGCCATTTCAGAACTTTGGAAATGTAATGGTCAATTCATCAGAAGGAAATGGCAGTTGAGTGCAGCAGACTTTTGGAGGCCCGCAGGAGAGAGACCCTGGCACCTCGGGACCTGCACCATGTGGTTGACTCAGGTGCTGGGAGAACAAGGAGCTCCTCCCCTCTCTGGGGGCGGCTGTGAGCCTGCTGGCACATGGGCTGAGAATCAAACATCTCATGTCGTCCTGTCCCCCCCCCTTTAGCAAGTGGGAGCCAGTTAACTATACATCTTGTGAAAAGATTGGCTAAGTTATTTAGTATGGCTAGTTATTTAGCAGCTACACTGGGTTTTCTTTGATGGCCAGTGGTGTGTGGTGGTGGGGGCTGCTTGTATGCAACGATATAGATAATCATTTGGAAGAAAACAAGAGACAATATGATAGATAGTGAAGATCTCTGGTTGTCTAGCTTTGAAATTTATGCTTTCTTATGTTCCATTCTGTTCTGTTTTGTTGTGTTTAACTTTACCTCCTTTAAAAAAATTTTTAAAAATTATAATATCTGTTGTGCCTTTAGGATCCCACTAACTCCTTCTGTTTTTTATGCTACAGTTCCCCTGTATGAGTTCAAACCATTTTGCCTATGACCATGATCTCCAGTTGCATCCATTTACTTACAAAAGCCTCAAGATTATTCTATTTGATAGCTGGGTTGCATTCATTGTATGGAAATACCATCTTTCTTATCCATTTTGCAGTTGGTTGACAGGTTACCTTTGCTTTTTTTCTGCTCTCTTGTCACATGGAAAAATTATTTTTTCTCTTTTGATTTTCCATCGATGAATTTCCTTTAGAGTTAAATGTGTTTCTTGTATATAGCCCTGGTTCCTTGTTATTTTTAAGACACCCTTACTTTCATGATTGCTAGCTGCAATCCTGTCTTTAAAGTCTGAAAGTCTATCTGCTGAAAGTTGGTCTCTTTCAAGTGGTTTTGTCAGCATTTGACTGATTTTAAATTTCTTGGATATCTCTTTGAATCTGTTTCATGCATTGTAATTCCTTCCTATATTGTTCAAAGTTTCCATCTTTCTCTTGTGCTCCTCTTTTTTAACTATCTCTTCTTTAGCTATGCTGATAAATTCTTTCACTATATTTGTGATTTCTTTTACTTGAGACATTATTTCTGATTTGATTACTTTTAAAGTCTCATGAAGTTGCTCCTTTACTTCAGTTGCTATCCTATCAGAGATTTCAAGTGTGTAACTTCCATGTTCTTCCATTAATGTATCCCCCAGACTTGTTCTGTGTGGGTTGGAGATCTGAGATTGCCTTTTACTCTTTTATCTTTTATCTTACTATTTTATCTTATCTTGGGTTCCTCCCAACTAGCTGGTTATGGGGCCCAGGCACTTCCCACATTGGCTGCCCCTCTGTGATGTAAGGTAATGGGACATGCACCTGGGTTCCTCTGGCCCCAGATTTACAGGAAGGTAGCAGGGCAGGGGTTGGCTTCTCTAGAACTGTGCAGCTACACTGGGTTTTCTTTGATGGCCAGTGGTGTGTGGTGGTGGGGGCTGCTTCTCTCAGCCTGTATGTCTACACTGGGACTCCTGCGATGGTGGCAGGTACACTGGGGAGTGTTTTTTTGATTCTCCCAGTGGGTGATGGCTGCTAAAATGAAGCAAGCCTTCTGATGGTGGCAGCTGGCAGACAGAGGCAGATCTCATGATATATCATCTTGACAATTTGCTTCAGTTTTTTGCCAGTATTTTATTGAGGGTATTTGCATCTATCTTCATTAGGGAGATTGGCCTGTAATTCTCTTTCTTAGTTGGGTCCTTCTCTGGTTTTGGTTTCAGGGTAATGCTTGCTTCCATGAATGAATTTGGAAGTATTGCTTCCCTTTCAATTTCATTAAACAGTTTGAGAAGTACTAGTGTTATGTCTTCTCTAAATTTCTTGTAGAATTAAGCAGCAAATTTGTCAGGGCCTGGCTTCTCTTTGTTGATACATTTTTAATTTCATCTTTGATTTCATTGACTCATAGTGAGTTATTTAGGATTTTTATATCTTTTCAATTCAGCTTTAGTAATTCACATGTATCTAGGAATCTGTCCATTTCTTCTGTTTTCCATCTTATTAAAATACAAGTTTACAAAATAGGTATAGCTGATTTTCTATATTTCTGCAAAGTCTCTTGTGATTTCACACTTTTAATTGCTAATTGTGTGGATTTGAGTCTTTTATTTCCTTTATTTGACAAAGTTGGCTAAGAGTTTGTCAATTTTATTTAATCTAAGTGTGTTAATTTCTGCTCTGATTTTATAATTTCCTACCTTGTGTGAGATTTTGGTTTAGCTTGGTCTTCTTTTTCTAGAAGTTTGAGGTTCAACATTAAGTTGTTTATATGCACTTTCTCTGTTTCCCTGATATGGGTATTTATTGCTATAAATTTCCCTCTTAAGATACTGCTTTCATTGTGTTCCACAAGCTCCAGTCTGCTATATTGTCATTATGATTCAAATGTAAAAACTGTCTGGTATCTTCTTAATTTCATCTGTGACCCATTGATTGTTCAGTAGGGTGTTGTTTAATTTCCATGTGTTTAAGAAGCTCTTATGGTTTCTTTTGCCATGGTTTTCCAATTTCATAGTATTGTGGTCTGATAGTATGCATTGGATAATTATGATTCTTTTGCATTTACTTAAGTGTATTCTATGAGTCAGCATATGGTCTGTTTTGGAAAACCTCCTGTGAGCACTGGTATTTGTTGTATATATATTTATGATTGTTATCTCTTCCTCTTGGATCATTCCCTTTATGAGGATATTGTGACCTTCTTTATCTCTCTTAATCAGTCTTGGCTTGAAATTCATTTTGTCTGCAAATAAAATAGCTAACCCTGCTTTTTTCTAGGTTTCTGTTGCATGGAGTATTGCTTTCTGTCCTTTGACTTTCAATGTATGAATTTATTTTTGAATTAAATGTGTTTCTTATGTGCAACATATGGTTGGATCTTGCTTCTTGATCCATTCTGCTAGTCTGTGTCTTTTGATTGGTGAATTGAGACCATTAACATTGATAGCTATAACTGATAGGTATTGGCTTGTTCTCATCAAGTTATTTTCCTTTTGTTAACTGCCTCTCCACCCCCTCCTTTTTTCTAGTTGTTTGCCTTCCCTGATAGATTCCTTCTGTTGGGGTTCATGAACCTATAGTCATTATCTTTGTGGAATGTCCTTTAGAATATTTTGAAGTGCTAGTTTTGTGGTCACAAATTTCCTCAGATGTTCCTTGTCATGGAAATATCGTATTTCTTCATCAGTTTTGAAAGATAATATTGCAGGGTACATCAATCTGGGTTGAAAGTTGTTTTCCTTCAGAGCTTGGAGTACTTCACGCCAAGCTTTCCTTAACTTGAGAGTTTGTGCTGAGAAGTCAACTGTAATTCTGATGGGCTTTCTTTTATAGGTGATTTGTTTCTTTTGTAGTATTCTATTCTTGCATTGAATTTCTGAAATCTTAATTATGATATGCCTTGGTGTAGATTTTTTTAAATCATTGCTAATTGGAGTCCTATATGTCTCATTTATCTGTATGTCAAATTCTATTTCTCTACTAGGAAAATTTTTTGTCATGATGTCTGTGAACATTTTTTAAATGTCATTTGAGATATCTCCTGCTTTTTCTTTGACTCCCGTTAATCTTGTTATTATTTGTCTCATCTAGCAGCTGCTGAATTGATTTCTTTGGTCCCTTGCTATTTTTGAGGAAGCTTTTTATTTCTGGTTGCTAACTGCAAACTTGTCTTCAATAGCTGAAATAGTGTCTTCACCTTGAAGCTAATCTGCATCAAATACTTTCAATAGAGTTTTTATTCTCCTAGGTATCTGCTTGAATCTGCTTTATGGATTCCATTGCTTTCCTATGTTGAGCTTCCATAATTTTCTTAAACTCATCGATTTTTTTTTTCCATCTGGATCTGCTCTAACATTGCTAAGCATGGTATTTTGGTGATCTCTGTAGTTATCTGAGATACTACTTATGATTTCATTTTTTTTCCCAGAGTCTCATTCTGTTGCTTTGTTGTTATCATTTCAGAGAAACCTGGTGGGGGGGGGGTTTGAATTACCCCACCTCATTGCCCCCTGGATTTGCCTTTGGTGAACCAGATGTCTTGTTGCATTTTGCTTAAGTTTCTTCTCATTTTCTTCTGTCTCTTTTTTTAGTTTAAATCCTTGGGTGATGCTTCTGAGTTGCCTATGGTGGATTGCTTTACTGCTAGTATTTAGGACCCTTAGGTGATGACTATATCTCTGAGGTATCTTCCAGGTATAGCCTGGTTTTGGGTTTTGAATCTGTTGGAAGATGTTATCTCTTCAGTTTGTTGGAGATGAGAAGTTGTTGCTTGTTTGATCTAGTTTCTGGTTCTTCGGCACTGTGACATAGCATTTTCTGGGGCCCTTAGTTAATCTCAGTCATGAAATACTAGGACCAACAGCCATTTAGAACAATTACCTCAATTTTGGCTATAGTAGTACTAATAGCATCAAACAGCCTAGAGGATGACAAATTGAGCTAACTCTTAGTTTGGAACTTTTAACCATATGAGTAGATTTGTGATTATATAACAAAATGTAAAGGAAACCAGAGAATTACATGCAATATATAAGTCCTTAATGCATCAATTTTTCCCTTGAGGATTAAAATTTAAAGTGGGTTAAGAAGCAAATAGGGAAGTGGAATAAGAGAAAATGAATAGAAGGACAATTAGAGGACAATAGGGAATCAAGACTGAAGAAAAAGAGAGTTGGAGGAGAAAAAACAAAGAAAAGAATAGAACCATAGCCACGGAGAGGTTCGGAACCACTTTCATACTCATATAACCACAATGAAGGAGAAAGAGGGGGGAAAAAGGATAAACAGTAAAAATAGTAAAAAGGATAAACAGTAAAAACAGCAAAAAGTAAAAAGAAACAGTCCACTTCCAAAATTCTCTCTGGTTTCACTAGTAGACATCCTGTGGACACAAAGTCTCAAATCAGGCTGATCTATCTCAGCAAGCCAACAGTAGTAGCTTTTTGATGGGGTAGTGGATAATCTCAGCAGGACTGCCCCTGCTGAGACACATTGGGCTTACCACAGTCCAGGCAATCTCCACAGGTCGGGGCCCAACTGGGAGCTGCTAGATGAGGCTAGTAGCAGCTCTGGTTTCCAAGCTTAGCTAGCTCTTCTCCAAAATGGCTCCTGGCTAATTGCTCTCTCCCCATGGAAGGACTAAGTCCTCTGCACTCACTGCCAGACAGTACAATCCTCCACTTCTGCTGCTCCCCTCTACTGCTGCATCTCTCTGCAGAGGCCTCCAGGGTTGCCAGCCATCGCCATCACCATGACCGTGTGCCATGTATCTGCAGGTTTGGACAGCCTTTCTTGCACCGTGAGTACTGTCTCAGGGAGAAGACACTGCTAGCTACCACTTTCTTCACTGAAATTTTTCTTTTCACTCTCTCTGTTGGCTTCAGTTTGCACTTCAGATTCTTCATGGATCCAGGGGATGCACTTCCCTCCTTGCTTTTCTCATATGCTGTATTCCAGGATCTGGATGGTGACTCACAGAAAGGCTGTTTTGTTGGCTATTGATCATTCCATCATCTCCCCAGAAGTCAGACTTCAGTTTAAATGAATGAAGTCAGGCTAGTACCCTGCCATATTTAGTTTTTTTGCCTTAGAACTTCAACTGCCAGCTCTTTAAGCTGGCCAGGTGAAAAGCGTAGTGAGCCACAATTTTGTTCTTGATTATGGCTATGATGTTTTGTTTTATTAATGGGCTACAAAAATAGTTATCTGTCTTTAAATCCATGATTTCCATATAGTATTTTGAAATACTCTTGGACTTACAGAGGCATTTCAGAGATAATTCAGAAAGTTCTCATATACTTTTCATCAAATTTCCCCTAACATTAACATTTTATATGACACAATAAGTTTTTTAAAAATTTATTTTTCTTTTTACAGTTTACCTTTTATTTTCATGTATTTTGCAGTCAAAGACAGTGAAAGCATGAACTCACTAATCTGTCCTGATCAGAAATGCTCAGCTAGGAACCTTTCCACTGACTAACCATGTAACCATCTATCTACTCAGGCAACACATATTTATTAAGGACTTGTTATGTATCAAATATTGTCATAGGCATGAAGGATATATAGGCATACAATAGTCAAGAATATATGACCTTGTGTTGCTAAAATGTTGACATTGAAAAATAAAAGTGATAAAAGCAATAAAATATACATTGTGTTTGCTAAAGAGAAAACAAAAGCATATGAAAATGATAAACATGTTGGAGGCTTCTGAGAATGTTTGTGGTATTAGACATGACAGTTGGGAAGGCCGCAGTAAGAGGGACAATTAAGTGGAGGCCAGAACAATGTGATGATGACCCATGCAGCTATCCATCGAATACTTGTCCTCAGAATGACCTTGAGAATTACAAACAGATAAGAACAAACATAGTGTGGTTCAGAACAGTTGTGCATGCAGCCAGTGAGTGGAAGAACCATGACTGAGAGCAAGGTCTTCCTGAACCCAGAGCCTGTGTCGGTGTCTGGTTGGTTAATCATAGGCACCTCAAGAAATGGAAGCATTCCTTCAAAGAGTGCATTCCAGTTTGGTTACACACATTACTTAGTACTAAGCCATGGTGTTCTCATAAACCTTTTGAGAAAACCCTAGAAATTTATTTACAGAGTTCTTGAGGTTTTTCAACAAAATGTTTTCATTGCACTTGCTGAGCTTTATAAAATATGACTTTGACCTTTCCAGCCAGTGGTCTGGGAGCTTGCACTGTCATGGTCAGCCAGGGAGACAGCCAGCCACTCTCTGTGTCTGTCAGCTTCCACACCAACAGGAAAGCTAATAATTCTCTCTTAAGAGTGTTCTTATTTTGCTACTTTTGGGCACTTATATCACCCACTTTCACCAGAATATATCATGGAAAAGGAGCTTTTATGAGCAAGTCCAATTCTTACAAAGTACCGATTCTTACAAAGTAGAGAGATTGTTTATATTGTAAAAGGTTTGAAGGAGAATCTTAAAAGAAAAAGAATATAGTAATATGAACTTGTGCCCAAGAAGAGGTCTCATAGGCTCCCTTCAGTGTCTATCAGACCCCCTTGGAGAGTCAAAAATTGGATTTTGAGATTGATCTTCAGAACAGTGTAGAGTCAAGTCTTGGATGATGACAAGACAGCTGCCTACTCAACTCCTAGCCCTCACACAAGTGACACTTTTCTGGTCAAGGAGGCCAAATACAGATTCCTCCTAGAAGAAGTGGTGCTATTTCTCAATTTCCCTTTGCACATGTTTATTAACTGTGCTATAGTTGCTCCTACCCCCTTGCACCTTGGTCCTTACTCCTCAATTTCATCATTTCATGTGCTTATGTTTTAAATAGCCCATACTAGTTTTTGTTTCCACAAATTCATCTGTGAGTGTTTTTTCCACAGAGTTCCTTGCCTTGAAAGAGAAACTTTTTCTCTTACTCCTGCGTATCACAGAATTTCTCCCTGTTTAGGACCCTGCTCGGGGGCTCTGTAATTGTTAAATTTTCAATTAAAATTAATCCTTCCTGTTTCCACAGCAAAGGAGGAGGGGCAGGAAGAGGAGGAGAAGGGGGAGGAGGAGGAGGAGGAGGAGGAGGAGGAGGAAGAAGAAGAAGAAGAAGAAGAAGAAGGAAAGAAAAAGAAGAAGGGAAAAACATGACGAAAGGGAAAGAGCAACATGAAAGGGAAAAAGAAAGGGAACTACTACTAGGATAAATCTTTTTGTGACTTGCCCTCAATAGGTCTAAATGAATGACTTTTCCCTTTTACCCAGCACTATTTTTTTTTCCACAAAGACATGCCTACTAAATTCTTGTTTCTTCAACAGAACAGATTGGCATTGTTAACAATGAACACAATAATGTTAGAAATCTAAGTAGATGAAATTGTCCTATAATAATCTTGTCTTGTGTGCTTGGGTCAGAGATCCTTTATTTTCTTTTTTCGTTTCAACCTTCACTCTATGCTGCTTAGATATTATTGAATATTTTAAAAATCACAGGGAAGTGGACTCTGCATCTCATCACGACTGTATACTATGTGTTAAGAGTAATAAATATTGTCTCTGGAGTCAATACTGCCACTCTGCAAAATCTCCCACTTAGGGTCAGGGATTTAGCTCAGTGGCATAAGTGCCTGCCTAGCAAGCACCAGGTCATGAGTTCAATCCCTGGTACAAAAAAACAAAAACAAAAATAAAAACAAAAACACCCTCCCACTTAGCAAAACAAATCTGCTTTAGAAATCAGGTATATATTCCTCTCCTTGTGTTAAAATATGGACAGTATCTCCTTCACAGTGTTTTAGAAGAATTAAAAAAGATACTATATGAGGATATTAACACAAAGACTAACTCAGAGTAAAAATAAAAGGCCTGATTACAATCACAACAGCTAATGATGGTCTTTTCTCTTGAGCAGGTCAGAGAGGAACTCCTCCCTGTGGGTCGCTGTGGAGCAGTTCAGACAAAGGTGCTCTGCAATTGCTTATGTCTCTAGCAGAATCTGGCTTTCTCTGGTGAATTGGTCAAAGTGGTTGCCTCTTCCTCTCTTTGCCTTTTCCTTTTGCAAACAGCTGAGGATGGCCTGGTTCTGATGATACCTCTCAACCACCTGTGAGAAGAGCTCTGCAGGCATGAGGGAGGTGTATGCTCCCAAGGAAAGTGCAGCAGTGTTGTTCTATGTCTTAATGTTTTAAAATGTTGAAATAATTTTAGATATACAGAAGAGTTTCATAAAAATAACAAATAATGCCTGTCTATCCTGTATCCAAATCCCCCTTTCACATGCCATCAATTATTATATTGATGAGAGAACACTGGATGTTAGTGTATAACCATAGCCTCAACACAGATCTTTCCAGTTGTTCCAGGATTCCAGCTTTCATGGTCTACCATCTAATCCAGCATCACAGGTTATATTTCATTGTCATAGCTCATTCGTTTCTTTATTCTGAACCGTTCGCTGAGTCATTTTCGTCTACATCTATGTGGGGTCTTGATGTTTCCTCATTGTTAGCTCCTGCTTATACAAAAATGCCATGGAAATGATGTTGTGTACTTCCTGTGCACTTTGCCATGAGGCATCTGATGTTCATTTAACCTACTACACAGCTGATACTGTGATCCCTTTTTAGTCTTTGGTGATACCTTATTACAGTCACTGTTATGTGGCTAGCAATATCCCAGACTTGGCCACTGGAAACCCTTTCAAGTAGATTTTTGAATCCTTTTAAGATGTTCTTACATTGTTGGTTTGATTTTTCTTCTGAAAGTTGTATTAGGGTTGTTGCAAAACAAAAAGATAAAGCCTCTGTAATCCATTCTCACAAAGTTAAACACCTCTGTCGGTGACCTTGTGCTTTCAATATGCCTCACTTAACTGTGCCCATATGCTATTATAGAAAGCCTGTATGTAGGTGCTTTCCAGGTGGTGTTTGTGTGCATTTGTTTTTTCAGTGACTACTATGTGGTCTGCCATTAGTGGCTCTTCACTGGTAATGTCTTTGAAAGATTTATAGGAACCCCAACAGCACAATTCCCTGTGGTCTAAAATATGTTCTCTCTGCATCGTTCCCACACTGGATTCTATTTAATTAACATTTGATTTTGTATAGCAAGATCCTGATGTACATCAGAAGGTCACTGCCCAGCCATTTATCTTTAAAGTAACTGGACTGGTTATTTTTTTAAAGTTCCATCAGGTTAAAACAGTTAGCAATTTTTCTCCTTGCAGTGCCCCTTCAGCTTGGACCAAACAGATAATAGATCAGTGTAGGTTCAGATGCATTACAGCATTAGTCATCAATTAGGGTTAAACCAGCACTGTAATATATCATTTATCTTTCCTGCCATGGCTCTTTTGGACATTTAATTTTTTAAGACCTCTTAGGTTTTTTTCTCTTTTCCTAACTGGCCTCATGCCTCACCCCTTTGTCTCCAACACAGCCATCTCCTCAAGGAACAATAAAAATTAGATTTGTTTGACTGGCTCTTATGGTTTGTTTCAGTGAGCAGGACTTTAATAGCTTTGACTTGTTGGGCAGACAACTTTTATGTAATATTCCAGACATTTATGCACTGTATTTTGCTGAGATCTGAGCAGGTATGTGTATGTATTTGTGCATGAAAAAGAGAGCGAGAGACAGACAGCAGACAGACAGAAACAGAGACAGAGAGAGATAGATGCAGGGGAGAGACACTGTATCTGGGTGCCACTAAAAAACTCCTTACTATTCCTTTCACATCAGATACTACTCCTAGAGACTGTTTATGCCTCGATAAGGCAGGTATCTCATTAAGAATTAAAAGCCATTGACACATCTTTGTTTCCTAATAACTTTGTTCAAATGTCCTGCATTCAACATTTATTGCATTATTAACATTAAGGGAATTTTTTCCCTCAAATTTATGCAGATTTGGGTTAAAATGGCTTTTCTATTTTTTCCAGGTTTGCAGCAGCACTATCTTCATGTATGTTCCGATTCAGAGTAAGGCTCTTTTCTCATTTTACCATGGATTAGGGCTAGGAGAACTAGTGTTGGCATCACACTGCCCACTAGGCAGAAGAGTCAAAGGAGGATTCCTGAAAATAATATGTAAAATGTTTATATCCAGTGTCTGACACATAACTAATTGTCCACCTACTGTATTCATTCCTATCAATCATTAATTTATTATTTCACACATTTATTCAACCTCTGTTGAAACCACACTTGTTGGGTATAGATGCTGTAATTCTTGGGCACTTTGGAAACTTTGAGATATGAAATCCATTGATAGTTTCATTCACTTTTAGTCTATTGTGCTTTTATTTTCTGCCAGGCACTTTGAGAAGTGCCAGGATATAGAGATTAATGAGTAGGTCCCCTTGTGCAGGTTGTCTGCTGTCTAATGGAATCTCAGTTATGACAGAAGCCAAAGAATCATGAACACAAGGGGAGAGCTGGCTGAGGGCCTAGCAGGAGCTCAAATCCGGGAAAAGCCAAGTAGGAAAAGTTAGAAGGCTGAGGGCCCCAGCTTCTTTGGCCAGGCTTCTAGCGCAATGCACTTGCAATTTCCTGAATCTGGATGACCCCACTAGTTTCTCACTATTTCTCAGGAGCCGTCTGGGGATCTGATACCTGGGTGTGAGCACACAGGCAGGCAGTGACTCTCAACCCACATAGCCTTACAATCAGAGAAGCCTTCAGGCTGGAAGAAGAGTTGTAAGCCAGTGACTTAAGGGTTCTCATTCTGGGAAAAATTTTCATAGTAGAAAGTAGGTAAAAATAAGTAGAATTGTTTTTACCATGCTTTAATATGTTGAAAGAATCTTTTTTTTTTCACTTGTGGGCATTGAACGCAGTGTGTTCACACAGATAGGGAATCCTTTTTATTTTTTTATTTTGATATAGGGTTTTTCTAAGTCACTAAATTGCCCAGACTGGGTTCAAACTGGGGATTCTTCTGCCTCAGCCTCCCAGAGGTCCAGTGAAAGGACCAATTTTAGTCTTAAGCCTATCAAGAATCTTCTGTTTAAATGTGAGTTTTGAAAATTGTGAGAATTGGATTAAATAAATTTCTGGCTCTGAAAATCACCCCACAAAATTTGTTAATCACTTGGAACTCATTCACATAGCTACTAAATCTAGCCATCCATGTACTTTACCTCTGGAGTCATCTAGCCATGTTTGTCAGCATCTTCTTTCTGCCAGGCATTGTGCTGTGTGTCACATTAGGATAAGGCTTGGTTCCAGAGCTGGTGCTCGGGATTGCATTTGCATTTTTCAAAGAAAGAAGAAATGATGATGATGATGACGGTGACGGTAATGATAGTAATAGATGATTTCCTTTCAGTCTTACCAGATAGCATATAGCATAAGATCTGTGAATGAGATCAGCTTCTTGCCTCTGATTGCCTTTGGCAAACTAGCATTGTTGGAAGCAAGTTACAGTGGTACATTCCTGCAGTGCTTGCTACTTGGGAGGCTAAAGTAGGAGTATCACTGGGGTCAAGGTCAGCCTGGCAGCATAATGCATGTGAGAGGGAGGTGGCTGACAACGATGCTAAGTGGTAAATTGCTGCCCTGCAGGCACAAAACCTTGTGCTTGATTCCCAGTACCCGTCCCTTCCAAAAGAACAACAACAGCAACAAAACCTTTCCAAACATAGATTTAGCATTATTCTGTGTTCATCCACTTCAACAAAACCAAGACCCTTTCTGGTCCTTTCTTCAAAAGAAGAAAGTGGTAGACTGGGGACCAGGAATGGTTTGAGTCTTTTAGAGAAGTGGGAACCTTAAGCAGTTCATTTCTCTCTTGGGCTCTTAGTGTTTCCATCCCAGGAGAGGCATGGCCATGCCTGCCTCAATACCTCTCGGAGAGGCCAAGAGAGAACACTTCTCCTCCTTTCAAAATGGTCTGAACTCTAGGAAGGAGGGCTCCACTGACCACCACTCCATGCTTAGCCTATTGTCTTTTAATCTCTGGGCCTGGATGGAATCACCTATGCACAGATTCCTTAGCTGTACTGAGTTTCTGTTTCCTGATCTGCAAAGTCGGAAGTTGCCAGATGACAACAAAGCATGGTCATAATTACTAAAGACAAAACACAGGTAAAGCCCCAGAACAGGGTCAAACCTGGGGTCAGACTAACAGATGCCTGGAGACCTTGGCTATTACCCCAAGGATATTAGCTGTAACTGTAGTAAAACAACTATATTCATCGATAGTATACTCATGTGGAAAAAAGAAATGCTTTCTGGAGCAAATAATCTTGATCAAGTTTATATTTTTATTAAAATTCTTTACAAACCCAGTTCACTGCTTCTGATTTTCCTCATTCTGTGGAATCAAATATCTTTTTGCAAATTATTTAAAAAGTATTTTATTAATTTTTTTCATGTCAAATTGGACAGATTATAGCTTCTGCCACTTTGAGTTTTCTTTTATGAATATTAATTTCACAAAACTCAGTTTTAAAATCTATTCTTCAGAAAGAATTGGTATTTGTGTTATAGTTAATAATACATCGGACTATATGCAGTGTTATCTGTCACCTACTTATTTTGTGCCCAGTGTTTCTACTAGTAGCATTCACCAAGGAGCAGTTACTGAACATAAAGACTGAGGAGATAAATGGTGCTTGTTTGTGTTTCTGGAGCAAAGACAAGCAAGCATTTGGAGCAAAGAAGCAGTGTGGCTCCAGTCAGAGTGAAGCAGTGGGGTTGACACATCCTGTTTTGCTTCATCTCTTTGCTGCCCTCCTTCCAGGGGGACTGTGTTCCTGGGTTTCACACTTATGTGAGCCCAGCCTGTGCTTGTCTGTTTTGTTGTTTTGTTTTTGCACAGGAATTATGGGAGAGAAGAGGTACAGTAAGGTACATTGCATGCTTCACAGGTTTCAATCTCAATGCCAGCCTCTTTTTACTCCTTACCAGCTAATCCCAGCTGGGCTTGTCCCTGAATTTGAAAAAAACAAAAGCAAATGCAAATGCAATAAACAAATAAACAAACAACAACAAAAAATCCAAAACAAAAACGTATTTTAATGAAAACCTCACTTTGAACACAAATGTGTGGTTGTGTAAGAGGCACATGCTGACTGAGAATCTTAGCGTAATACCTGATGCTCGGGCCCTGAGTACACAGGGGTTTGTTGCTCACTCCTCTCTTTTGACTTTTTCCTTTCTGAGGGAGACAATGTGGCCCAAGGAAAAAAGTATAGGCTTTGGAATTACACCGATTTGGGTTAAGATCTTACTTTTTCCATTTCTTAGCTGTGTGACCTTAATAGTTATTTTCCTCTTTGAACCTTACATTTTTTTTTAGCAGTAAAGGAGGAGAAAAATATTTGTTACATCCAAGTGTTATTTCAAAGAGTAAATAACAATACATGTACAACATTTACCTAGGCACTGGTAATACATGAAAAACGTAGCTCCTGCCCTGGGACTCAGACAAGAGCAAACTGTGATCAAATAAATAAATTATTACAGTTGTAAAGATTGCAATAAGGTGGAATTCAATAAGGACAAATAACAAGGGAATGTAATATCATTGGTGGTTTGGAGTATTGTTCAAATCATGGTATCCACAATTACCGTCACATTTTCACATGTGTGTGTGTACATGTTAGCTCTTCATGTGTGTGTGTGTGTGTGTGTGTGTGTGTGTTAAGCATGCATGTGGACAGTGGATTCAAGGGTAGTCTTTGGAATTAAGCAGCCATGGGCCAGAATCCTAGCTCTTCCACTTATAAGTGGATTTATCAGAGTACTTATATCAGTCTCAGTTTCTTGTCTGCAAAATGGGGATCATAGCCTGCCACCTGGAGCTGGCATGAGAATTTTCTTCCCCTTCTCCCTACTGCATTAGTATCCTGAAGAAAGAAAGGCACAAAAAGGCTAAGCTTATTCAAGGGTGCACACACATGAATGACGAAATATGACAGAATTTTAATGCAAAGATATAGCTTACAAGTCCATGTGTTTTATGTACACTAATTGCACATTCAGATAACTTTTAACATTGGATTGGTTTTCTCTAACAAAAGATAGGAACTTTCATTTCTCCCACTTGTATGCCCAAGATCTACATAATAGGTGCTCTATAAATGCACCCTGAATAGATGACTGGATTGGACCCACCAGAGGCAGTCACACTGAAGAGGTGGGAGGACTGGAGACCCTCCCCCACCTACTGCCTTCAGAAAGCCTTTCAACACCCTTGATTGCTATGTGGCCTGACAAATGCATAAAATATGGTCCCTTTCCAGCTGCTTGCTCAGTCCATGTCTGGAGAGGTGCCAGCTGCCTATTTGATCAGCTTCGAGAAAGCAGTGAGGTAGTTAAGGCTGAGCAGAGTGCAGCCAGCTGAGAAAATGGGTAAATATTTTATAGACTATATGGTAAATAGTGTATACATTCACAGAAACAAGGTAAATCTTTTATATGCCTGAGTCCCTGTTAAGTCTGCAATTAAATGTTGGTGCTGGAAGAAATAAAAGCAAGTCCCAAATCTCCCCTCCCTTCTGAAAATCACAGGTCTACTCATAAGCTTTTGGTTAGAAATTCAGTCTCTATTTCCTGATGCTAAACTGCTCAAATTTAGCATATTTCTGTAAAGAAAAGACCTTTTTTCTTATCCTAACATTACTAATAGAAGTATATTCACAAACTCCTTTTAGCTTTCATATGCATATATATATATATATATATATATATATATATATATAGTTTTTTTTGGTATGGGGGTCTCTATGTGAGACTTCATGTATGAGATTTATTGCCCCCATAGCAATTCCAGTGGAATTAACTGGAAATCTTTGGTATTTCATTTTTTTGTTAAGTACTACTGTGTGCCAAGTCTTTCCCTAGGTACTGCAGTACCTGAGTCTGAAGCATATGATCTAATGGAGATACATGATGAGCAAGATTTCAGCTGAGGAGAAGCGCTAGGAGAAAAATGAAGCCAAGTGCGCAGAAGAGCGAGAGATCCGGGGACAGGTTTGCTGGTGAGGGATTTTGAGCAGATCCTTGCAGTGTGGATAGTGCTGAGCATGCTTCTGTAATGTTGAGGCATCATCACATCACAAGCTGTGTCGCGCAGCTCCTCTCAGGACCAAAGCTTTCATCCTCTGAGGTTCTAGAAGCTGCATCAGAACTCCCATGCAGTGGAGAAGTTGCCTGGAGCAGTCCATATCCATTGCTGGCTGTTGCAGCTCATCTCAACGGGGATGGCACTACATGGGCATCCTGGCTGGCAGTGAGCACCCCTTTGCGTGGTCCAGGAAGCACTTACAGCCTGACATGCTATTGGTTCCATTGTTATCACTTCAACTTTTAGTTTTGCTAGCTTTCTGTCACTATGATAAAATACCTGAGTTTAGCAATCTTAAAGGGGTTAAAATAATCATCTTTTAAGGACACTTCAGAAATTTTAGTCCACAGCTGGTAGCTTCCTTGCTGTTGGGTCTGTGGTGAGGTAGCATAACATGGTGAGAACCCATGACAAACAGAGGAACCTGCTCACCTCATGGTAGCTGAGAGGCAAAGGGAGAGCGGAAAGGGTTGGGATGCCAGGGTCTTCTGTCCTTATAGAAGGGCAGCTCTACTGACCCAGGAATATCTCTCTGAAAGGCCCCACTTCTGATCAACTCCATTGCTTGCTCATGGTCCCACATGCTGAGGACCAAGCCTTGAATACATGGTCTTTGAGGTCGTTTACAATTTAAACTATAACAGAAGTATGTTATGTGAGACATCCATGAAAGGAAACATTGTAGCCACTGCAATGTTATGAGCATTTAGGAGGCTTAGGGTAAGTATAAGGACAATGGAATTGGATAGTTTTGTATAATCAGTGCACTGGAGAAATACAATGAATGATTGATTCTGTGGGTGATTAATCACCAATGTATGGCACAATGTGTCTGAGTCTTTTTTGGCAGAATATTTTTTAAAAAGCCTCTCATTTCTATGGGCAGAAAAAACTGAGTCTCAGGTGCAGAACTTAATTATAAAGGTAGCAAAGATCTAGAGAAGACTGTACACTCCGTCGCAGTGAGCTGGCTACACTAAGGTCAGGCCCTTGATAGGAAACGATATGATCCTGAAATTTTGAGTAAGAACATCTAGATTAATTTCTTTGGAAAAAAAACCTTGAGACCCCAGTTGTCACCAGACCTTGTGGTCCTATGTGGTACATTCCTCCTTGCTGAAGAGTAGGCTTCATCTTGAAGGTGATGCAGTTGCCTCTAGCTTGCAAGATAAAATCCCACTCTTTTCTCCTCAAGGATCCACTTTCACGTCTCTTTCTGGACAGTAGGTCAAGAAAGATGTCAAGTCATAACACACCATAGTGAGGAAGAGGTGGTGCTGCTAAAGGGGAGAGATTTTACACTAAAAGAGTTAAGAATCAAACATCAAAGTCCAAACAGTGATGGATCTAGGAAAGCAAGATATAAAGCGGGTAAGTCATAGTGTATTGGAAAGAGAATACTCTGTTGGGATACAGGATTTAGCATCCTGTGAGGACCTCTGCAAGGTCTCTGGGAAGTTTCATGAAGAAGTTAGCCAGCACTAGCAGAAACAGAATTGACAGAAATCCATGGTAGATTAGAGGAGAAGGATCACAAAGCCCAGCAAATTAGAGTGCATGGGCGAGTAAGACCAGAAAACCCAGCAGTCAACTATATTTCATAGAAGGACTCAGAAGATACTCTGTTTTCCAAAGGGTGCAAAATGGATGTGGACAGAAAACAACTGTTGTGGAAAAGCTCAGCTGGATGATTGTTACCGTGTCACATTGTGTCAACTTGAGCAGTTTAGAAGTTTAACTGACAGACTCAGCAGGGAGCCAGGGTTCTTAATTTGTAAATGTTGTCATCCTGTGCAAAGGTGGGCAAGGAGATTTTCGTGAGGGCTATATCCGCCCTGAAAGGGAGAGGGGCTCTGCATACCCTGTAAGGAAGGAGAAGAGGTTTGTTTTCTCCCTTTTGTTTAGTTTTCTCTTTTTGCTCTGGCTGTTGCCTTGGTATGTTGCTAACGATTTCCACAAAACTTTTTCAAATAGGCCTGAAGGCTTTTACTTGAATAACCATATGTAGTATTAGGAAAAGAGGAATATGCCAATGTTTGGGAGAATGCTGACCTTAGGTTCTGAGTTACTATTTTCACCTAGGAATTGGAATTAGCCAGGCCTCCCTGTTAAAGCAGGGACGTGTGGGGACCTCTAAGCAGATGGAGGCCTGGCCCAAGTCCAGTTTACAGTGTGTCCACTGGGTCCACAGATCCAGCTGGTGTATATTTTCTTGGTCCCTGAATGTGTGGCTGGAGTGGATGTAATTGGTAGTTGGCGCTCACCTTCTCATCCGTACTTGGCTTGTAGATAAGCTATTGAAGCAGAAAAAGCTAAACAAAAGCTTCTGAAACTAACTTTCTACTGGCCAAGATGGTAAATTACAAATAATATTCTACCCCAGGGTTATGGGGGAGAATAGAGGAAATTAGAGTCACTCTTAAAGACCTGAACGATGTAGGGTGGTGATTCCTACCATGTTTCCTTTTAATTCTTTAATCTAATTCAACAGCATGCTGCCCACTCACAAGGCCTGATTTAGCTATTGCTGTGGTTGGATGTCCAATTGAATAGCATCAGAGCCTGATACTGAGCTCTGAAACAGTATCATTCCTTAACAAAATCAACCAACTCCTTGAAAGTAAGTTTGAAGAGGCTTTTCTTCATCTTGACTGTGATGAATGCATATCCTGATACAGGTTTGCCTTTTCTGCTTGTAAGTAGCTAGAAGTATCAATTGAGGATTTACTAAGAGATCCATCAGGAGGAGGTTTTGTCTAATACTGCAAGAAGCTCAAGAAATCCACTTCATTATAAAAGAGGAAAGGCAGTGTTATCCTGCTGGATTCATTGGTCCTACAGTCTATTGTAAGATTCATGTTGTATCAATCTGCCATTTTGAAAGAGTGCTGGAATAGCCTTTTAGAGCCATCTAAAGCTCCAGATTTGAGATACACAATGCAGAGGTGAGCGCCAACTTCCAGGATGCAAAGAAAACATTAAATCAATGACGTTTACATGGTGCTGTGTTCCCAAGAGGTAGAATTTGGGGCTCATAAACCAAGGAGAAGAGATAAACATGTCTTTCTTACCTCTATTTATAATTATCTTATTTGGAAAATTTGTGATTTTTATCTCCACTACTTTGTATACATGGGATTGGATATCCTAATTTCCAAAGAAAGAAATCTGCCAAGTACACCCCAAAAATCCCATTATACTTTAAGGTATCAATATATTCTGGTAACCTTGGGCTGTTCGTGCTAAAGACCAACAAATAAAGAAAGGAATTAGTACCTTAGGCAGAATTCATTGACTTCAGCAATTAGCAAGAGGTGGGGTTTATGTTGTAAAATGAGGCCAAGGTGAGATCAATTTACACCCAGAGGGATCACTGGGGCATCTTTTGGTAGTCCCTTGCCCAATTTTGACAGCAGATGGATAAGATGACCAAGGGATCAAATCCCTTGTAAATGAGGATCTCAGTTACATCTGACCCCATGTGAACGCCCTAGATATGAGTGTATTCTGCAGTCCAGTGTTATAGCTCTGGCCATCTGAGTCTGACTTCCAAGGCAGAATTCTTTCAAGTGTGCTACCTTCCTCTTTATATTGACAAAAGTGACTGAGGACTCCAGTCACTCCATCCACAAGGTGGATGCTTTAAAAATGGTTGAAGCTTGAATGTAGGTGGCCAATGTGACGGAAAGGGAAGGGATCGAGTGGGTTTATGAGAGGGTGGCTTATAGGTGAGAACAGAGTTTTAGCATTAGATACATCTGGATTCAAATCCAGGCTCATAAATCAGATTTGTATCCCTTGGGACCCAAGACCTGAGCCATGCATGGATTACACAACCAATTGAATCCGTTATCCCCTTTCCAAATATTAGCTGCCTTTGATGGAGCCCCTCACAAGCTACTGGAGCCAGTCTTTATCATATTATTTCAGTCAGTCTTTTAGAAAAGGTTGTGAGGAACATATTTTGGTTGATAAAGACAAGGAAATCCAGGGACATAAATTAACTTGCCAAAATCACACAGTAAGTAGCAGAATTGGATTTTGAATCCAAATCTACTTGATCTCAAAGGTAATTCTCTTATTAATTTAGCAGAAGTTGAGAACAGCCAATGGGCTTACCCTCGTCAAGGGCTGCAGCATCTAGGAAGCAGGAGGGAAGGGAATGGGGAGGCTCCCACCTTGGCACTGTGCCACACTCAGCTCTTCAAAACTCAGACTGGACCCTGGGCAGGGCCTGGCCTGTGGTAGCTCCAGCTGTTCTCTCTCACTCTTCCTCGGGGACCCCTGGAGTATATCATATTTCTCTCTGACCTTTTTGGGATACTTTATGATTCATTCTTGAGGCATGAACTTTTAACTCTTTTCCTGTGGAAGAATTGCTTCTTGTTTAGCTGCAGCCTCCATGGAAACTCACAGGACTTCTGCAAGCAGTGAGGAAGGACACACTTTGGTGCTTCATCTTCTCTTCCTCCAACAAACCTCACTTATGGGACTCTCAAGACAAAAGGAAGTTCATTTTTCAGAAATGTGGTTTAGCTGAGGGCACAGACAGATGGGAGCTCAGGCCTTGCTACCTTGAGTCCTGGACTCTTTACATTCTGATTTTATGATTCTTGGCTTAGTATAACTTACTAAAATAAATGAAGAAATGCGCCTATTTCTGTGTTTCTCAATGGCAGGCATGTTTTCACATAATGCTTTCTTAATTCCATTATTTTAGTAAAGTTGAGCTGAGTTGGCCCTCAATGCCCAATAAGAGAAGGAAAGTTCACAAGAAGAAAACTGTCTGGAGGCAGAACTAATACATAGTGCCAAAGATTTATAAATGCTCTTTCATTTAATGCTCCTAATAACCTTTGAGAAAGACATTATTTCTGTTTTATATCTCAGGGAACTGAGACTCAGAGGGGGCAATGAACTTGCTGAAGTTCTCACAGCTTGTAACAAGGCCAGCACCCTAAACTAGATCAGCTTGAATAAAAAGCTTGAGGTCTTTTCACAACCCTCCTGTCTCCAGAAATAAATCAAGCCTTACAAAATGTTGAATTTCTCTGGAAGTGAAAGGATTCAGGGGACCATGATAACAGCTGTTATGCCCGACTCCAAGCCCCACACCCTAGCCCTCTGATTTCATGGGTGTGTGGCTTGTTTCTGAAAGGACCCACCTACAGAGGCTCCACCCAGTGGCCCACGACCATGAAATGAGCCCATCCTGTGAACCAGAAGAGTCAGACTCTGATCCCAAGGCAGAGCAGGAAGCCAAAGGCTGCGTGAATTTTAGGCCAGACTTCAGAGTCTAGGGTCCAGAAGTAAGCTGTTGGAGCTATCCAAGAAATTCCAGTAGTTCTGTCTCAGTGCTTTAAGCTCCCAATTCTATGGAATATTCTTTAAATGGCTCCCATTCAGAATAAAATTTCAATGCTTTTCCTAATCTAAGTCTTGTCTCAGCACCTGTCTTTCTTTCCCACTCATATATCCAACCATACTGAATCAACACTAGTTTTTCATGGCCCTGACTTGCTTCACAAGCTTATGCATCTGCCAAGAAGGTGCTTGTTCCTCTTGTTTTATGTCTTCTTTCTCTTCTTACCTATTCACTGTCAGTATCACTCTAACCTATCTTTCAAACCTTAGCTCCTTATCTACAACACATCCTCTGGGAAGTCTTTCTGAAAGCCAAAGTCTGCTAAGGTACTCGGCAACACAATCCTCCCACTACACTTCTCCATTTGATTATCTGCTGTCTTCATCAGGCTCTGAATGGCTCAGAGCAGGGACTGAACCTTTTCTTAGCAGTGTCCCCAGGACCCAAGAAAGACTGGTCCTCATCATGAACAAATATCTGGAAGAGCTCAGGGGCACCTCTTAGCACCTGGTGTCTAATCCTGTGCAGAGATAGTATACAACATTTACTTTCCATCTTATCATCTCCCTCTTCTGTGTATAACTCACACAGCCATTGAAGGGTTTCTTCTTCCTCTGTATTTCCTCTTCCTTTTACTTATCCACTTCTTATTATACTTTCTCCTCCCCTGCTCAGAATCTTGGGTGCAACCTGAAGGGGCAGAGTAGATCTGTAAAATTTTAGGGCCTGAAGGTTTTCCAGAGTGAAGCATAAACAAGCCAAGTCAGCATTTTTCTTCCCAATGCTGCCCAAACATCTTATGTTCATGTATTTCATGTTCATGTATTTTTGTGCAGATATAAAATTTATGTCTGTAATCTGTGTTACTGATTTCTTCTTTGCAAAGTATTTATAGTAGAGGAAGGAAAGAAGTGAGATGAAAGTAAAACAGTCCATTTGAGATGCAAAGGACTCGAGACTACATAATTTATAAACAGAAATGTATTGCTCACAGTTCTGGAGACTGAGAAACCCAAAACCAAGGTAGCAGCAGATTTGGTATCTGTTGAGGGTTCATTCCTTGTTCACAGGTTATGTCTTCTGTGTGTCTTCATGTATGGAAAAGTACGAAAAAGCTCTTCCCTGCCTCCTTGACAAAGGCACTATCTAATCACTCCCCAAAAGCCCTACCTTCCAATGCCATCACCTTAATGATTAAGATTCAATACATAAATCTAGGGAGTCAAAAATATTCAGACTGTTGCAAATGCTCTCATGTAAATATTTAATCCATTAAAGAATATATGAGTAGTCAGATAAACAAATAACAGGAAGGATATATGAATAATAAATAAATGACATGCTCAAGTCTGGCCATAATGCCAGGTATGCATAACTGATTTTGCTTCTGCTTGCTTCCTAGATAGGGACTTAGACTTTCTAATATTTTCTGACCCTGAGGTTTATATCGCAAGGCATACCACATCTCAGTGCTACCTCTCCTGGTCAAGGAATTTGGAGTTGCCATCAATTGATCAACAAGTATTTACTACATACTTAGTATGTCTACTAAGTGCCAAGCCCCATAATGTGTATTTTTCTAGTTGATAGCCCATGGTCATCAGAGTGAACCACCTGCTAGATCTTTTTAGGTGACCCATTTCCCAGCACTTGTCACTGAGAAAGTGTCCGGTCCCAAATGCAAGAAGATGAGCAGGCTCTGAGTTTGAGTCTCAAACTTTTTCTAGGTATGTGCTGGGCATGGAGGTGAAAGACAAGCTATTTATCTCACCAGGAGCATGACGGCCACAGAACGCTCAGGAGCACAGGAAGGTGAAGTACTGTAGCTGTTGGCTATGATTTGAGTATAGTTTGTCCCCACCGTAATTCAGGTTGAGGCTTAATTCCCTGGTGGATTGGTAATGAGGTGGTGGAAGCTTTACAGAAGATCATTAGGTTGTGGAGGCATCACCCTCGGAAGGGAGTAACGCTCATTTTGGAGGCCTGGACTACCTCCCGCCAGGGTGGGTTGTTATAGAGCAGCGAGTCTGGTCCTTTCCTGATCCCTTGCTTCTTCTCTTGCAATGTGTATCCTGTGTCTCATATAAGCTAATGCTGATGATATGCTCTGGATGTCCAAAACCATGAGCCAAAACAAACCCATGTCCTTTATAAAATATTCAGATTCAGTTATTTTGTTACAGCAACACAAAATGAAAACATTATTAATTTAATTCTTCCTAATTCTTTTTGCCCTCTCCATATGAATTCCTATTCTGCTCTTGATTTTTAGCTCCTAATTCTGAAGGCCACTTTCCTACTCTTTCAGGATTCAGGGTCGTCTCCCACCATATGGCACTGTGTGCCGCTTTACCTGAGTTATATGCTTGTTCACTGTGCTATATGAGAGTCACCATCCAGACCCGACTGCAAGAGGCATCCAGCCGCCGGGGGTAATTAGAAGGCAGGCTGAAGCTGTTGGCTCCTCCAGAGTCAGCTTGAGCTGCTGAAAAATGCTGTGCCTGGAACCGCACCTTTGCAGCTAGTGGTATTCAACTAGGAGCACAAATGACTAGACACTTCAGCCACACAGAGGACTTCACTTTGGGCAATTCGTTAGCTTCAGAGTCCCTTGCTGATCTGACTGAGTTGGTCAAGCATACACCAGGGTTCAATTTTTCTCTCTGCACAATCCTGCACCCTCCCTTTCCTTGCACAGGTGTTTATCAGTACCAATTGTCCATACCAAGGACAATTTATCAGTACCAAGAAGTGGGGGGGGGGGGAGAGATTTTTTGTAGTCTAGTATTGGATAGGATGCCTCATCATTTTTATAAGCAGTAGCTACTCTTTAGAACCAAGTCTGCCAGTCCAGCATATACTCAAGGAAAGGGATGACAAGCAGGTATTCATACTACTGGGGTGACGTGGGTTGAATTGGGCCTTCTATCCCTCAAATTTATATGTTGAATTTCTAACCCTCAGAATGTGGTCTTTGCAAGTGTAATCAAGTTAAAATGAGGTTAGTAGGATAAGGCCTAAACCAATATGACCAGTGTCCTTTAAAAAGAGAAAAATTGGAGATAGACATGTGCATAAAGAGAATGCCATTTGAATGTTAAGGTAGCCACCTACAAGCCAGGAGAGAGGTCTGAAACAGATCCTCAGTCATGAACCTCAGAAGCATCAACCCTGGCAGCACATTGATCTTGGACTTCTTTGCAAGACCATATATTTTGGGCTAAGCCACACAGTGTGTGGTGCTTTGTTAGTGGCAGTCTCAGTCAACTAGTAGAAGAATCACTGGGAACTGTCTCAGAAGCTGCTTGTAATGTTAACTTTATGTGTCAATTTGGCTGGCATGGGGTGACATAATAGCTGTCAGGTATTATTTCTGAGTGTGTCTATGACTGTTTCCCGATGCTGTTAACATTGGGATGTGTGTACTGAGAAAAGCAGGTGACCCTCTCCTGTGCAGGTGGTCTGCAGTTACTCTGTTGAACACATGACTAGAACAACTACCAGTATGCATAGGAAGACTGAATGAGCTAGGCTGTCTCTTGCCCCCACACTTATTCTCAGACATTCAGACGGGGGCTAGAGTCTGCACCATGCCTCTATGGCTCCGAAGTATTCCAAATGACATTGCCAAATTTCCTTGGTTTCCAGCTTGCAGATAGCAGATTGAACGGTTTCTTAGCCTCCACAACTGTGTAAGCAAATATCTTTGATAAATCACTTTCTTCTGTCTTCAACATCTGTATACCCAAACATAACATGCATCTATCTACCCATCATCAATCTATCTATCTATCATCTATCATCTATCTATCTATCTATCTGTCTGTCTACCTATCCATCTGTCCTATTGGTTTGCTTCCTCTGGACAACTAGGACCAATACATTGCTTATCACCATGGTAGGAATAGCCTGATGTTAAGGAAGGGGCTGATTCAGTAGATAAACAGATGGAAATTGCAGGTTTTGTCCAATAAACAGAGTGAGAGGGAAAGAAAATGTTTCTAGTATGCCTACTGTCATTTGTAGGTGAATTGGGTAATTGTAGTGAGAACTGAGGGTTTAGGACCATTAGGTGATGATTATTTCTCTGAGGTATCTTCCAAGTTTAGCTAGATTTCATGTTTTGAGTCTGTTGGAAGATCTCACCTCTTCAGTTTGTTGGAGATGAGAAGTCATTGCTCATTTGGCCTAGTCCCTAGTTCTTTGGCACTGTGCCATAGTATTTTCTGTGACCCTTAGTTAATCTTAGTCATGGAATACCAGGACCAACAGCCATTTAGAACAATTATATCAATTTTGGCTATAGTAGTCCCAAGAGCATTAAACACAGCCTAGAAAACAACAAAGATAACCCTTAATCTGCAATTTTTAACCATATGAACTAGATTTGTGATTATATAACAAAATGTAAAACAAACCAAAGAATTATATGCAATATATAAGTGTGCAATGTGTCAATTTTGCCCCTGAGGGTTAAAATTTAAAATGGTTTAAGAAAAAAATAGAGAAGTGGAAGAAGGGAAGTGGAAGAAAGAGATTAGAAGTAAGGTTGGAAGACAAAGGGAGATCACACCAACTTGGGAAAGTTGGTGCAGAAGACTGAAGAACAAGAGAGATGGAAGAATTAAAGGAAGAACAGAGCAGAACCACAGCCACAAATAGTTTAGGAGCCATTTTCACACTCATATAAAAACAATGAAGGAGGAAGAGAAAGAAAAATAGAAAAAAGAAAAATAAAATCCGTCCACTTCCAGAATTCTATCTGGGTTCACTAACAGACAACCTGGGGAGACAGAGTCCTGAATCATGCCAACCTATCCCAGCAAGGCAGCAATTGCTTTATGGTGGTGTAGTAGATAATCTCAGCAGGCCTGTCCTGAGATCAGACTCACTGGGCTTGCCTCAGTCTAAGCAGTTTCCACAGGTCTGCACCCAGCTAGGCACTGCTAGAAGAAGCTGGCAGCAGTTCTGGGTTCTGGGCTTATCCAGCCTGTCTCCAAAATGGCTCCTGGATAACTGCTCTCTTCCCATGGGAGGACTAAGACCTCTGCACTCACTGCCAGCCAGTGCAGTCCTCCATGTCTGCCGCTCCCCCCCTCTGCCATGTCTCTCTGCAGAGGCCTCCAGGGTCACCAGTCATTGTCACCATGACCGTGGGTCCCCAGGTTTGAATAGCTCCTCCTGCTCAGTGAGTCCCATCACAGGCTGAAGGTGCCACCAGCTACAGCTTTATTCTTCCTTGAAGTTTTCCTTTTTACTCTCTCTGTGGGCTTCAAGTCACTCTTCAGATTCTTCCTGGGTCCGGGGGATCCACTTCCTTCCTTCTTGTCTTCCTTATGATGCTATATTCCAGAGTCTGAATGGTGACTCTCAGACAGTCTGTTTTCTCTGCTGCTTACCGCTCTGTCACCTTCTTGGAAGTCAGAACTGAGGAATGTAATGCCTTCGTTATTCTGTTTTGATCAGTTTTACACTATTTTGTGCTGTACAAATTCATTGTGTGTGAAGGTATAGATAACTATTTAGAAGAAAACAAGAGACATTATGGTAGCCAATGTTGATCTCCTGTTGTCTTGCTTTCAAATCTGTGTCACTTACATTGTTTTCTTCTGATCTGCTTTGTTCTGTTTTGTTATGGTTTATTTTACCCTCTTTAAAATAAAAAAAGTTAAACATACAAAAAAAAAAAAAAGAACTGAGGAATATGTGCTAATCAGTGTCACTTTGAATGGTTTCAGGTGGCTAATGGCAAGCAGGGCCTGAAGTCCTAGTCCCACCAAGTGAGCAGCTACCCTTCCCCAAGGCAGAGAATCTGGACCTGGGGTCCTGGAATGTTTTTAAACAGGTGAGAATGTTCAGATTGAGTTCAAATGATTATTGAACACCACTCTTCTTGGAAGAAGTTTTTTCTTTCTTTGAAGAAAGTTTAAAATCACTATTTAGATCTACCTTTCCTTTATTGCCAAGCCTAACTGAAATTTTTCTCTGGGAAATGTGTCCTGTTCCTCTAGGCAGACTTTTTTCCTATACTCTACTTTGTGGAAGATAGGTAGATATTAAATTTTTATTAGACAATGTATTTATTAGCTTTTCCATTGCTGAGACCAAATACATGACACTTATAAGTTAAAGGAGGCATGATTGACTTGGCTCATGGTTTTAGAGAATTCAGTCCATGGTTAGTCAGCTCCAAGGAAAACTTAACTGTCACAGATAATAATCACTTCTCTTTTACAATAAGTCTTAGAAAGTGGGATCTTGGTTTTTTTCTTTTTGCATTCCCAGTGTCCAGCACTTGGATTAGAGCTCAGACAATATCAGAGAAATGAAATAAATGGTCAAGGAATCCAGAATACCTTCTTATGCCAAGGAGCATCAGGCAGGTAAATAAACAGTTCCTAAACACAAGGCCCAGTACTTTAATAGTTGAATTCTAAATAGGGCCAGAAGGTAGACAATGTGTAGTTTGGTTAGAGAAGGCTCAGGGACAGCATCCTGTGGGAAGAGACACTTCAACTGAATCTTAGAGGCAGATCACACTTTTATCCTGTGAATAGGAAATGGAGGGCACGAAGGCACGGGGATGTGAGAAAGCTCTTGGTTCTCAGGGAAATGTGTCATGAAGCACAAACAGAGCCACAGCCATGTGAGAATGGGCCATGCCAGAGCCTTGCACCATGGAGCCTGTTCCTGCAGCCACTTTGGCTTAGGCAGACAGGAAGTGGTGGTAGGGTGCCTGTGGGCAGACTGGGTCTGAGGATAGCGGGCCCCCAAGATGGCCCACTCTGTTCCTAGTTCCCAGTTACCAATCAGGTAATACTCTCGTCCTAGGGGAAAGCCATATCACTTAATGTCTCTCTGGAGAAGCACAGAAAGTCTGTGCCTTCTTCTTTGCTCTTTCTCCCTGGGACTTGGATAATCTTTACTTAGCTTACTTTTCAGCATATTTGCCTTTGGAAGCCTTCTCAGAAAGGGCCTGGTTGGGCCCGGGTCTCCTGTCCCTATTGCCTCCAAAACCCCTCAGCATGCCTGCGACAGTGCTTGCCATCCTGCCTGTAAGTGGCCTCTTTTCTCCTGTCTCCAGCCAGAGAACAGTCTCATGACTTCACTCACTTCAGGGCCCCAGCATTTGGTTTAAATCCTGAACAAATTTCTGAAGACCACGTAAAAGGACATCTCACTTCCTTTGTCTTATGCTCAGATCCGAGACCTGGCTCTGTGAAATTTCCCAGGTTTTGCTTCTCCTGTCCCTCAGTGTCACTTGTCAGGTGAGGGCAGACACGTAAGAGAAGTCCAGGGGCTGTGTGAAGTTGCTCATGCTGGGGCAGACCAGTCAGCCCCAATAGCAGAGCCCTGGGCGGGCTGGAATGTGCCTGCTGGAACTGCCTCTCCAGGCCTGGTATTAGACCCGTCTAATTTGGTTTTGAAAATATGTGGTTTTGTCCTTGTTCAAATATTGATTTTAGGTAACTTGAGCCTGCTAGAAACAGACTCCACTGAGGCCAGTGGGGCTGTTTGCTGCCTTAATGACATTTCTGTGTGTTTGTATAACACAGGCTGGCAGTGGAGCCCTTGCTCCCAGGGAAGATTTATAGGACTTTACACTTTGGAAGACATTGAGGCAAACTGTTGATGAAGGTCCAGGGCATAAATCAGACCCACTCAGGCCAATAAAGGACGCACTGGAATTTTTGCCAGCTGCCTTTTTCCCTTGTGTGCAGTGAGGGGTTTGGATTAGGTCAGCTGGTTTAGAGTGTGTTTCATGGAGAAGCTAGAAGTGGGGGGAGATAGGGAAATGGAGTGATGTGGTAGGATGCTGAGTAGGCAGGGTTCCATAGTTCTCCAGAACTGTATGTGAGAGCCAGGTTGCTTCCTAGATTTGCACAGGTAAAAATATAAAGTTTTGAGGGCTACAACAGTGGAAGACACTGACCTCCTAGATCTAAAACTCCAGTATGGAATTACCCTGCATCCAACAGGAGTACAAGTTATTACAAAGAGACTAATGAAGAGATTATTAACAAAATTATGGCTGTGTTTAGAGGAAATAAACATGGAGTGAGGAAGAATCAGAGGCTGGAGGATGAGTCTGCAGCAAGAGCCAGAGTTGCATGGGGGCCTCGCAGAGGGCTACCCAGTGAGAGGCAAGGTGTTCAATGGAGAATCCCACTGAGAAGTCACAAGCGAGCAGGGCACACACACCTTAGCCCCTATTGCTTGCCCTCAGACTTCCTGGAGATGCTTCTCATTGACCAAACCCAACTAGAAGCTGGAGGATGGATGTAGTGAATGGAAGTCTGGCTCCCAGCGTCAGAGACTAAGTGTGGAGGGTGGATTTGCAAGGTGAGTGGAAACTGTTCAGCCCACAGCAAGAATTTTGCAAATCATTGTGGGTGACAAGGTGCAGAGGGCCCCCCTTTCCTTAATCTCCCATTAATTGCCAACTTGTTGCCTGGCACTCACATCATCAGCTGCCCTGTTTCTGTTTGAAATAAATAGGAGTTTGGCTTTTCTTCCACTCTCTTCCAGTGCCGTCAAAAATGATTCCATGTTTGTCTGGTTAGGCAAATGCTGGTTAGTAGAGGTTAAAGAGAAAGGGGAAAGGATGTGACTAACAGCTCAGGCCTGAAGGTCATACACAACTGTATTTTAATGTTGATTTTATCTTTTCATAGCTGAGCAACTTTGGCAATTTATAGCAACTCTCAGAGTTTCAGCTTCTCACCTGTGAAGTGGAAAAACATGTTACTTTATGAAAGTCATACAACGACAAAACGAGTTTAAGCCTATAGTGCACTTAGAGTTAAGCACCTGGCTAGCAATTTGTTGGCAGTTATTATTATGCTCAAATGTGGGCATGCTGGAAAACACCTTCATGTTAGGCAGAATTAAAGTCTTCAGTCTTTTTTTTAATTTTTCCATGCTTGTCTCTTCTCTGTACTGCCTGCCTAGAACTTTAATTTGGAAGGAGACATTTAATAATGTCACCTATACCCGGAAAACTGATCAATGATCTCAAACTTCAGTGTATCCCCTTATGAAAGTCCTCTGGCTTGTCTAGGACTCCCATCTCCAGTTCTCCCAGTCTGTCACCACAACAAACCATGGCATCTACGGGGCACACCAAGCATTCTGGAGTCCCAGCTGAATTCAGTAGGTCTTTGTTTTTCTTTTTTTGGGCATGTGAGGTTCACCAGGGCAGGTTGGTCCAGCTATGCTCATTGGCACATAAACCTAGCTCCTGCCAAAGCCAAACAGAGTAAGCAATGGGTATGGATGATGCGGGGGTACCTCCTTTCTCTGTGTTATACCAAACACCATTCCCCCAGGGGCCTCCAGAGGAAAATAACCAGTTCATCTCAGCTGCTGGCCCTGGCCATAAGTCTGCACAATTTACCTTGGCTCTCACCTGCACTGAGAATGAAGTAATTGAAGGAAGAGACAATGGAGGAGACCTCTGGAAGGGGGGCAGTAAACCACCTGTCAGGAGATGGGAAAGAACCCTTGACTCATGGGGATCCTTGGCAGCTGTTTGTGAGAGGTAAGTAACTTCAAAAGTCTTTGCCTGTAAGATAAAATAGTGCTTTTATGTACACCAAAGGCCTTCTCTCACTTGCTTGTTTTTATTGAATCAGTTCCCTCAAGGCACAGGAGTAAGGTATGGTAGAACGATCAGGAACTGGGATGGTGAAAGGAAAGGCATCAGGCATCCAGAGCCAGGTACCGCCAGGTGGGCTGGGCCGTGCTGTCCACGCCCTCTGCAGACTCCTCTGCCTTCGCATGCTCTGGGCCTTGCTGACCTCTCTGCTCCCCACCTGCTGACAGCCTCAGCTTTGTGCCCCCTCCAGCCTTCTGGAAAGGTTTTCCCCACCACTCTTCCTTCCAACAATTCCTGTTAACACTTCAGTTAATATGTTGGTTCTTTAGGTTTCTTCCCTCTCTCCCAAGTTCACTGAATCTTCCTGATGGCCTGAATGCACTTGTCCTCCCAGCAGAAGCATCCACTCTGGACCAGAAAGTGAAAGCGAAAAGCTTTAAATGGTGAATCTGCAAAGTAGGAGACTTGATCCCAAAGTTTTCACAAAGCTAGCAGTTCTGAATTTAGATTTCTTTAGATTTCTTTTTCATTTTTTACACTGAGGCAAAATTTATATAAGATTAATTATTAGACATTCTGGCAGATTAACTAATGGTCAACTTAGAACACCCAGCTGAACTGAATCAGCGTGATGCTGAGGATTGTAGCCAACAGAACAAAAGGAAAACGAGGGAAGAGGGTATGTTGTTGATTCTCCTGGAGAAGTTTGTCACGCTGGTTTTCCTGGTGTGAGCTCAGCTGTTCTAAGAGTTTGGATCCTCCCTGTTGCTGAGGATGGTTGTGGTCTCTTCAGGGGCGCCCTGGTCCTTACCGTGAGCATTTCTTCCTGGCTCCAGTGCCTCAGCCTGCTGGCACAGAACCTTCATCCTGCTGGCAAATTAACTTCCTAGCTTCCTAGGCGCAGACTTCCTAGCTTCCACAGCTGAACTTTGGGCCTTCCAGTGAAGATCCTTGATACAGACTTGCATGAGACATTGTCATTGGCTCTAGGCCTCCAGTTAGACTTGTGGGGGATATTGCCATGGGCTCTGGGTCTTCAGCTGGTCTCACACAGGACGTTGCCATGGGATCCAGGCCCTCAGCTGGGTTCTTTGGGTCTCTAGTGTAAGAGTGTAGATCTCCTAAACTCCTCAGCATTTGACTTTTTGGGTGAATAGTATAAAATAGGCCTATAAACTATATGCCCTATATTAAATCTATTCCCTTGCAAACCCTGACAACAATAGACATTTTAAAGTGTATGTCATGGTTTATGTTGGTGGCCCCCAGGCCTCATGTATTTGCACTGTGCATTTGTGATTGGTTCATTGTCTAGTGCTTGGATTGGTGGTGTCAGTGCTACATCCTCCTAGGGGTGGAGCCAGGATGTGATGTAATGGCAGGAAGATGTGTCTCTCTCTCTTGCCGGTTTCCGCCTTGCTGTTTGCAGCCGCCATGAACTGCAGCCCCACCATGCCACCCTGCCTTGGAGCCAACTGAGTATGGGCTGAAACCTCCAAAAACTGTAAGAAATAAACCTTTCCTTTCCCAACTTTGGGCATCAGGTATTTCTTCTCAGCAACGAGTGAAAAGTAACTAAGACAGTGTACAATTCAGTAGCACTTACTACATTCGTTATATTGTACAGCTATCATGTTTCTCTAGTTCCCAGGCATTTTAATCACTCCCAACAGAAACACCCACCACACACATTAAGCAGTCACTCTCCATTGCATCTTCCCCACCATCCCTGGAAATTACCAGGCAGTTTTCTACCACTGTGGATTTATGTATTATGGACATACTTACTATAGACATTACCTACAACTAGAATCATATATTAGTGATCATTTATGTCTGCTTTCTTTCATTCACCATGTTTTTTAGAATCATTCACATTGTGTTATACTTTGTTCTCTGTATGGCTGAGTGATGCCTGTCTATCTATCTATCTATCTATCTATCTACCCGTTCATTGGTTATGTGGGTTGTTTCTATTTTCTGGCTATTGCAGATAGTGTTCTTTGAATGTTACATACAAGTGTCTCTAGATGTTTTTATATAACACAGAAATTTATTTTTATCTGTTTAACCCAATATGTGGTTTTCAGTTGTGCTAAACATGATCATACTTTTAGCTAATAGAAGGGAACTAGCGATCGTGGTTTAAAGATTGCACCTCATCCTGATATGTATGTTTGAAAGCAGAGAGTATTAAGAAGCAGAACCTATGCCTATCATTTTCTCTCTACCACCCTTTCCTGTGCTTCTGTGGACCTCAGAAATCTTATCTACAAGATGGGCTATCCAGGCCCCCAAAGGCAGAATCTAAACCATGTAATCTCTTGGAGTCTCCTTTATTTGATTCTTCAAAGTCTGTTTTGAAAGTGTTAGTAGTTAGGGTAAACATTGAAACATCATGTCACTTTCTGTGGAGCACTTACCCTAGCTCATTAGCTTCCCTTGTGCTTGAGTGTGAATCTTTGCTTTTTCTCTTTGTAGGACTTCTGAAACTGCATTTTTCATGTTCCATCTTAAATTCATTGTGTAATGTCTAATTTATTGATAGAACACACAATCTTTTAAGGCTTTTAAAATGCAGCTTGCTCTCAAATCAAGTACACAAAAGCAAACTATAGCAACATTTATTCCAAGCATTTCTTCTGATTAGATAGCCATTCATTCCTAAGGCCCTTTGACCTCTCAGTGTATACAGATTTGAGTATTTCTTCTAGTCATTCTTGACTGTTCTTTCAATTGCTTGTCTTGTCCTTATCATACCCATCTAATCACTTGAGCCCAGCTATAGCTTAGAGTCACGCTTTGGCTATGCCTTGGATCCATCAAATCTCAGAGGCTGGTCTATTCCTGGTGTCACCCATCTTCAGAAGAAAAGATTCAGAAATCTTTATGGTCATAGGTGCTCAGAAAATATTTACCAAAGAAATTCCTGAAAGAAAAACCTTACCTGATCAAAATTTCTTACCCAGAATTAATCTAGAAGCAGAGACCTGTCTTCATCCTTGTGGGAATCTAGGCCCATTGACAAGAACACAGTTCATGGGATTCTTCATCATCAGTCTGAAGATGCATTTCTAGCCCAGTTTTTCAAGTGTAAATATTTCTAATGTTCCTTTTCTCTACCCTTGTCCCTCTAAATTAGTTCAGTTCTTGATATATACAAATGTACCTAAAATTAAGCCTGAAAATCCTATAAGGTTAGTAATAGCTCATATATATCTTATACATGTATTTATCACATGCCAGGCATGGTGAAAATTCCTTTGCCTAAATCACTGATTGTTGCCAATTCCCCATGTGGTAGGTAGTAGGATTATTTTCATTTTATATGTAAGAACATGGAAGCCATTCAGACAAGCTAAGTAACTTGTCCAAAGTCTCAGTTAGCGAAGTTTCACTCAGGCCATCTGACTACTCTGCTATGCTTCAAATGTAGTGCAAATGTATTCACGTATGTCTGCATATACATTCATCTTTTTCAATCACTTGAGCCCAGCTATACTTAGCCTTTTTGTAAGGCTAAGTATCTCTGCTGGATCCCTTGATTGGGATAAAGAGGTACCTAAGATGTTGTTTCATGCAAGGTGAGATAATATGATATATTTCCACCTTATTTTGCCTTGATAGTTTTTCTCAGCTTGAATCACAAGTTACTTGTTTTGTTTTGGTACTGGGGATCAAACTTATAACCTCGTACTTGCCAGGCAGACGCTTACACCACTGGGCTGAATCCCCAGCCCCACAATTACTTTTCAATGATGGGATACTTCTTTTTTATTTATTTTATTTTATTTTTTTAAATTTTATTTAAAGAGAAAAGAAGCAAAACACAAAAAAGGGTAGAAATAATACAGAATTTCAAAAAAAATTAAGAAATCACTACTTGATAAATTACATATTGTCTTCTTAGAAATAGTTGTTCATGTTACAAAATTAAGGCATACAAAGTGAACAAACAGTAAGGCTGCAAACAGTTCTGTTCAACAATCCAACAAAAACTTGGTAATACGGTTATCAATCACACACACTTAAACATACATGCAGTTATATCCTTTAGCGCAGTTTCTTTTCCTCCTTTTGCTTTTTAAGTACATTATCTGTTTAGTTATATCATGTTTCAGCTTGCTCAGTACATTATTGATCTGTTTTGTTGTTGTTAATTCCTTTTTAATCATCTTATATAATTCTGTTGTTTTTGTTTTGAGTTTCTTGTCATCCATGCCACATGGATCAGTTTTGATGGAGTTGGGAGGTTTTGGAGGTATTTTGTTACCTTGTTTTCTTATGTTCTATTGTTTTATTTTTATTTAATTTTCATTAACTTGGAGATAGTAATATACAACAAAACAGGATGGAATAAAGCCAGACAGTATAGTGAAATTGGCACAGAACATCACAGCAGGTCACCAGGACAACAATAATAGGCACCATTGTATATCTCGTTATCTTCAAAATAGTTGTTCTTCTATTAGGTATAGCAAAATCAAAAGAAATACACAGCATTATAGAACACATCAAAACAGAATATTGAATAGAGCAACACCGTTAATCAGGACAAAGCAAAATAGCGATAAAAAAATACCTGCCTTCAGAGATAGAAGAAGGAAACTCCCCCCACTTGCTGTACCACATAAGGTCACCTCCCAAGAGATACCCAGATCCCTGGATCCCAATTGTTGGGGGGGGGTATGGTATGTTTGATTCTAAGCCTGCGCCCCGGTAGGCAGCAGGCTGGTTACTGGTTGGCTCAGTGCCCTAAGTTCCAACATGGCGCGGATCTCAGGAGACGCTGTTGCTTCTTGTTTCCCTGCCCTGGGGTGGCCGCGGCTTGCCAGACCACAGTCACCAGGGCGGCAGGCTGGTTACTCAATGATGGGATACTTCTAAGGCTGTCTGTCCCTTTAATGATTAAGAAGAAGTTAATGATAGGCTGAATACCGGCACCCCAGGTTATTAGGTCATAATACCTGAAACCTGTCTTCTTATATAACAAAGACTTTGCAGATGTGATAAAGACTTGAAATAAGGAAAATGTTCTGGCTTGTCCAGAGGGGATCCCAGGTATTCTTCCAAGGGGATGCAGAAAGACACTGGATTCCACACAGAATGGAAGGGGACACAGGGTGACCACAGAGGCAGATGGACTGATTCAGCCTCCAGCCATAGTTGCTGACAGCCCCTGGAGGTTGGAGAAAGCAAGGAATGTATTTTCCCTCAGAGCCTCTGGAGAGCCCTGATTTTGAGTCAGTAAAGCTAATTTCAGACTCCAGGGCCCTGGAATTATGGGAGAATAGATGTCTGTGCTTTTAAACCATAAAATTTGTGCTCTTGGGTTGCAGCAGACACAGAAAGCTAATAGACCAAGTTGTTATACCCTGTGCTCTGATCCTGGAGCAGACAGGAAACATACCAAGTAGGAAACCGAGTTTCAGACAAGCAGTTGACTTGTCTAGAGTCTCACAGCAAAAAGGTGCTGGAGCTGAGATTCAAATTAGTTGTTAACTTGAGCTTTACAAATCACTTTATAGTTTGAAACATTTTGATACACTTATCTCTTTCCCAGGAACCCAGAAAACTTTCATTCTTTTCTTTTTTTCTTTTTGGTAGGCTGGTCACCAAGGAGCTGGGATTGGAGCCAGGCCAGGTCCCCTGCCCCTGTGGTCCTGCCTTCTGGCCCGTGATGGCTTTAAATGCCACCTGAGGTCTTGTCATGAGCTTCCTGCCTCCTGGCTCAAGCACTTCCAGCTTATCAGTCTGACCTTGAGTTTTCCATAGCAAACCCTTCTGTGGAGGAAACTGCCATCAGGTGGCCAAAGCACTGGTTTCACAGGACTGCATTGTCCTTATTTAGAATTGCTTTCGCTTAAAGCAGCCTGCTCTTGCAAAACATGTTTATTCTGGTTTCCTCTTCCCCACCCCCAGACTGCTTGACCAGTCTGAGGCCAGAGCACAGCCGCTCCAGCTCTCAGGCCTGAGCCAGGAAGGGCAAGGCAAGGAGAAAAACAGGAGGCTGTGTGCACAGGGGTGAGGAGGAATGGTTGCCCTTCCTAGGATGTGGGCAGAGGAGACTGGTACCCTCTCTGGGCACTCTGTGGCCCCCAAGGAGGCAGCAACCATTCAGAACACACCCTTGCTAGGATCAACCTTGGCTTACTGAGCACAAAGAACTCAGGATAGAGCTTTCCATATTGGAAACCAAACAGTTTGAGAGCAACAAATATTAATACCAATGAAAGTTTTGATAATATGGCAACTTCCTTTTACTCAGTACTTGTTATAAACCAAGCAGAATGTGAAATCTTTTATATAATTTATTTCATTTAATTCTTAGGAGAGCCTTAGTAGACAAGTACTTTTATCAATCCTGCTTCATAAATGAGGAACTGAGGCTTAGAGAGGTTGAGGTCCTAAGATGTGAGAACTGAGGCTGAAACCCAGCAGGTCCTCCAAGGCCTAGAGAGGTTCTTTTACAGGACTTTCTTCCTGAGGAGCCCTATCAGGAGAGCAAGGTTCCAGAGCAGTGACTGGCAGGGCCAGTTTTCCAGCATTCTGGAACAATGTTCTTTCCAACACGATGCCTGCATGTAAGTTAGAATTTAGAAAGAAGAAAAAAGAATTCAAGGTTGGTCATTTGCTCTAATTTGACAGGCTCTTGTCCCTTCACAATGGCAAACAGAAACACTAAAATGACACCCAGGGTTTGGAGGCAGATTTATTTATGTCAGTGGGTGTAAAAATCATTAAAATCATTTCTAAAATATCAGGCCTTGATCTCTGGTGGTCTAGAGTTTATATGAGATAGGCAAGCAGGAAGTACAGAGACAGAATGGCTTGTCAGTTGGGGATTGGTTTATACAATGTGCATCATAGTGACCAGCCATTTCTAAGAGACAGAGCAATTGGAACTGGAACAGGAACTATTTATTATGTTGGCAACTAAGAAACCGAGATATACTGGCTGGGGTGGGAAAAATGTTTTCTGCTCTACCTTCACCCCTTTGCATCCCATTGTAGAGATGTTACTGTCCCTGAGACCAATATACTTCTTCTGCAGGATATCAGGTATAAAATTTCAGGGAGAAGAGAGAGAAACCTCTAAGTTGGAGACCAGTGAGCCTGTCAGGTTCCTCTGGGTAGCGTTACACAGCAAGCATGTTGTAAAACCTGTTTTCTGGAGTCATCTCACGGGCTTGTTCAGTTCTGCTGTGGAATATCCCTGTTTCACAAGTGAATACAATTCAGAAGCAACAAGACATCTCTCTGAGAGAAACAGTGTGAGAAGGAGTTGAGCCTGTTTTAAACCCATGCCTTCTCACTCCCTGTCAACAGTGCATGGGATACTGCCAAGCAGCGTGGTCCCTTCCAGGCCAGAGAGCTCCTTTCTGACCATTGTGCTGTATGTTTACATTTGGAAATGGAATGTTCTGAAAATACCAATCTTGCTCCAAGGAAAGGGATGCAGAAACAAAATGCAAAAAGTGCATTTTCTTGGTAGTAGGAGAGGGGGTGATTGTCAGAGAGGAAAGCAACCCCCCAAAAGATCAATAACAAAAAAATTTCTTTTTCAATATTTTGAAGTCACTCTCTCAGAGATCTGTAACGTGATTTCTCCCAGCGATCTTTCTAACACCTGTGCCACACACAGATGGGGAGGCCTTCCAGATGGCTGGCCCTGCATTGAGTTCAGAGACAAGTGTCAACATCTGCATGGAGATTGGGCTCAGCAATTAAAAGAGGTGGGTGACAGGAGTGTCACCTCCTGTCCATGGATATAGCTTTTCTCATGATAGGATAATGGATCTCATGATCTTAGATCATTGCTAAAGCCTCATTTTTCTCAGCTTTGAATTTCTAAGAATATACATTAATAGGGTTTTAAAAAAATCAATGAGTTAATGTGAAAATAAGGAGAAGTGAACTGATACTTATTGTGTTCCTGAGATACCATATGATTTGTGGCTGAAGGTCTCCAAAGATGACTGTCCC
Organism: Dolichotis patagonum; assembly: GCA_004027295.1. Classification (NCBI taxonomy): domain Eukaryota; kingdom Metazoa; phylum Chordata; class Mammalia; order Rodentia; family Caviidae; genus Dolichotis; species Dolichotis patagonum. Next base: position 42,503 of record PVJX010008376.1, read on the forward strand.
CAATTCCTTCTTTCTCTTTGCATACATATGGCTATTCGCATTAAGAGGTCATGTCCACTTGAGTCATTTCCTGGAGCTTGGCCTAGCTTCAGTCACTTATTCAATCAACAGAACCCTGCAGAAATGATTTTCTAAACCCACCAAGGTAAGGCCACAGGAAGCCCCTCAGCTCTCTCCTGGCTTTTTCACAGTGCAGCTGGCCTGCTATCTCTGCAGGCTCTCTATCCAACATTTCCATCAACCAGTGATGGAAAGCTATTCACAGAATTGTAAGTGTATTGACCATGTACAGTATCGGATTAAGAACCACAGTCTACAGATGATTTAAAGTGAAAAGGAGGGTATGCATAGATTATAAGCAAATGCTACTCTGTTTTTGATAAAGAACTTGAGCATCTTCAGGTTTTGGTACAAGGGTTATGTAACCCATCTCCCATGGATTCCAGAAGACAGATGGATTGGCTCTTGGGATACTTCCTTTGGAACTCTCTCTGATACTGTAGCATTTCTATACCACGTGGAATGGCCTTGTTTAAGTACTCCAGTTGACAGCCCTAGCTGAGATCCCAACTACCTCAGTGTGTGAGTCACCTTGGACAGCGAGGCCAGTTAAACTCTTAGATGGCTCCAACCCCATCCCATATCCCTAAGAGCCTATAGCACTGGTTGGCTGAGCCCAGCACCCCAGAGTCCTATCAGAAGTAATCATTATTGCTGTCTGAAGCCAGTAAATTTTGAGATGATTTGATAGGTTGCAGATACTGGAAAACCCCATTTAATCACTTTAAAACTTGCTTACACTTTTAGTCTATTCTATGAAAAGAAGATCTGACATTCAGAGAGGTTAGGCTGGTTGTCTAAAGTCACAAAGAAAGTGACAAAACTCTTTCTATAAATCTATGTGATTCCAAACCTTGTATTCTTAATCTTCATTACCAAAGAGTTCCTTTTTTCCATTTTATCACATGCTGGTGAACACGCCAGATTGATACAGACAACCGAACCTAAAAATTATAAAATTTAGGAAAATCTTTTCGGAGTGAGATGAAATCTCAGTGTTGTTTTAATTTACATTTCTCGAATGACCAATGAAGGTGAACATTTCTTCATGTATTTATTTGCCATTTGTATATCTTCATGTGAGAACTGTATGCTCATCTCAGATGCCCATTTATGGAGAGGTTGAAGTTGAGGGGTGATGTTTTTCAATTCTTTATATGTTCTTGATATAAGTCCTTTGTCTGAGGGGTTGCTGGCTAAAATTCTTTACTATTATGTGGGTTTTCTTTTCACTATGATCATGATTCCTTTTGAAGGGCAGAAACTTTTCAATAATATGAGATTCCAGTTGTTGATGCTCTGAAGTGTTTCCAGTGCAGTTTGCATTTTGTTCATGAATTTTCTGCCTACCCCTATGTCTCCAAGACTCGTACATACCTTATCTTATAATAGATTTAGTGTTTCTGTTTTAATGATTAGGTCTTTGATCCATTTAGACTTTAGTTTTGTGCATGGTGATAGGCATGGATCTAGTGTCAGTTTTCTGCATATGGAGAGCTCATATTTCATGTTTAGCCCCTTTGTCAAATATCAGGTGGCTGAGTGTCTTTTTACTTACACTTGCATCTTTTAATCTGTTCCATTGATCCTCAGGTCTATTTCTTTGCCAATACCATGCTGATTTTATCACCGTTCCTTTGTAGCACAGTTTCAAGTCAGGAATTGAGATGTCTCCTGTCTTGTCTTTATTGTCCAGAATTGCCTTTGCTATTCTAGGTTTCTTCTGTTTCCAAATGAATTTTAGGAATGTTTTCTCTAGATCTGTGAGGTATGTCAATGGTATTTTGATTGGGATTGCGTTAAATCTGTATAACAGTTTTGGGAGTGTGGCCATTTTCACAATGTTGGTTCTTCCTACCCAAGAGCAAGGAACATCCTTCCATTTTCTAATATCCTACTCAATCTCCTTTTTTTTAGCATGGTATAAATTTCAGCATATAGGTCTTTTACATTCTTAGTTAGGTTGATTCCTAAGTATTTCATCTCACTCTGAAAAGAATAGCTGCCATCAAGAAATCAACTGATAACAAATGTTGGTGAGGCTGCGGGGAAACAGGAACACTGCTCTACTGTTGGTGGGAGAGTAGACTGGTGCAACCACTATGGAAATCAATATGGAGAGTTCTCAGAAGACTAGGACTGGAAGCTCCATTCAACCCAGCTATTGCCCTCCTGGGCATTTTCCCTGAAAAACTGAAAAGATCATGTAACAGTGATATAGGTGCACCCATGTTCATAGCAACACAATTTGTAATCGCTAAATCCTGGAAACAACCAAGATGCTCATCAACTGTATAGTGGATGAACAAGCCATGGTATTTTTACATAATGGAATATTACTCAGCTATGAAAAGGCATGATCTTGAGGCCATCATAGGGAAATGAAGACAACTTGAGACTATCCTCATTAGTGAAATAAATAAGAATCATATTTATAAATATCACATTGTTTCTCTAGTAAAAATTAATAAGCAATGTAGGAGTAGCAAAACCCAAAATGTGTAATTGTTACTGTAAAAAAGAGAGGAAAAGAAAGTGCTCTAAAGGATATAAATGCATGTACGTTTAAGTGTGTAAAATAAATGACCATGTTACTGTTTTTGTTAGATTGTTGAGCAGAACTGTTAACAGTCTCACTGTTTGAGTGTCTACTTTGTATGCTTTAATTTTGTAACTTGAACAACTATTTCCAAGATATGTAACTTATCAAGTAGTGATTCCTTAGTGGGTTTTTTTTGTTCTTTTCTTTTTTTCCTTTGGAATTCTGTATTGTTGCTACCCTTTTTTATGTTTTATTTGTTTGGTTTTTTTTCTTTTTAAATAAAATTTTTAAAAAATTTTAAAAAACATGAAGCACCTTAGAACATTTTTTAAAAAAGAAAAATGTAGTATTTTTATACAATGGAATATTACTTGGCTATAAAGAAGGATGAGCTTGAGGCCTTCATGGGGAAATGGAGACAGCTTGAGATTATCCTCATTAGTGAAATAAATAAGAATCATATTTATAAATATCACATTGTGTCTCGTGTAAAAAGTAATAAGAAATGTAGGATTAAAAAAGCCCCAAATGTGTAATTGCTACTGTAAAAAAGAGAGGAAAAGAAAGTGCTCTAAAGGATATAACTGCATGTATGTTTAAGTGTATAAGATAGATGACCATATTATTGTTTTTGTAAATTGTTGTGCAGAACTGTTAACAGTCTCACTGTTTGAGTGTCTACTTTGTATGCTTTAATTTTGTAACTAGAACAATTATGTAATTCAAGTAGTGATTTCTTAGTGGTTTTTTCGTTTTTTCCTTGCAATTCTGTTTTGTTGCTACCCTTTTTTCTGTTGTTTTTTGTTTAAATAAAATTTAAAAGAAACAAAAAAAATTCAGTAAAATCGTACAATAATAGCTTTAACTTTACTAATATCTATGTGATTTTAATACTGTTTGGTTATGGCATGTGAAGCTAGAATAATTCTGCTTACTTTTCAGTGTTATTTTAGTCAAACATCCAACCAAGCCTCTGTGAGATATCTATACATGGATCAAAATGCAGGACTCTGCTTCTCACCCCAGGCTGGTCATTACTTTCTCCAACTTGTATACTACTGCCACCTCCATGGCACCTGCATTCTTTGCTCAAGACATATTTAGCAAGAAAATACCTGATTGTTGATTCGGGACAGGCACCATGCTTGGTACTGAAGATTCAGAAACTGGAATCCTGACCATCCTGACCAGTAGAAGAGCAAGAAAACAGGCACCACTATGACCGCTTTGTGCACTAGCTTCTGGCAACCTGAGGTTTGCTCTTCTCCTTCACCCTCCTCTGTGCTTGCCCTGCACCGGGCTCCCACGAGCCACTGATCATGCTCCTGTTTCCATCCTGCCTCGCCCCTGCCGTTCTGTACATCCCCTTACCTGGAAGACCTTGGCAAAGTTTCATTCCCTTTGTCAGAAGACAACAGATTTCCTGTCAGATTTCCTGGCCACTTGGTTTCTGTCACCCTTTAGACCTAGTCCCTTCAAAGGGAGGTCTTTTTCATTTTGTTTTTCATGCCTTTTATAACAATGGGTCAAATCTATTACATGTAATAAGCACGAGTAAAACAGCAAAGCTAGGTTAATGACTACAAGCATTTTAGTTCAGTGTTGTCATCACTCAATTTACTTCTGCTCTTTCTTTTGGCTGTTGAATTTGAAACCTTGGATGGGGCTGGGGATTTAGCTCAGTGGCTTAAGCGCCTGCCTGGCAAGTACAAGGTCGTGAGTTCGATTTCCGGTACAAAAAACAAAAACAAAAACAAACCCACCAAATTGAAACCTTGGATGGCCAGATGAGCAGTTGAAGACATAGATGTGAAGAGTGAACCTTAGTCTCTGGGGAGGATGAACACTGACTCAGAAATTTGCACAAAAATAACTTTGCAACATGCAAAGTCTTTGGATAGCAATTGTGCAACTGAAGAAACAAACATGTAAATATAGATTGCATTTTATACTGAAGAGGATAAAAATTAGGTGATTTTCAGGGAGGAAAAGGGAGTTATAGGATGCTGGAAACAGACTGAATAATTCATGTATGCGGATGACTGAAAGAAGAACCTGCTAGACAAGCTAACAGTGTGTGCAAAGGTCCTGAAGCAGGAACAAGCCTGGAATTCATTCTGTAATTTCTCGTTAGGAAATCATCCACAGAATTCAGATAAATCTAGACATCTTCAGCAGGCTCTTACAGATACCTAAACTCTTTTCCCTACAGTGTGTCACATGAGCATGCTCAGGCAGCAGACACTGGGTCCATTCTGCAGCTGGGGAACAGAGCAGGAGCATGATGGCCATACCCGGCTGGTTATTGACAAAGCTCAGTGAGGGCGAGCAACATTCTAACTTCAAGTCCAAGATGCAAAGCACAGCCCCACGCAGCCCCCACAGCAAGAAGGCAGAGTCCGTCCTAAAACCAACTTTCTCTCCCAAGAAGCAGGGATGTGTGCCAGAGCAGGATTTACGATCTAGTAACTGAGGACAGAAATAATTGGTCACATTAGAGCTTGGCAAGCTGGTCTGGGTTCCACAGCAGAGGGGCAGCACAGATTGAAATAGCCAAGGCAAGTTTACTTTTCTCAGCCCAGGTGCTCTCCTGTGGCCAGCAGAGCCCTAATGAGCACCACAGATCCAAGACATCAGTAATTGATGGGCCAATTTAAAGTGTGCAGAGGCCACATTTCTTTCCATGCTCAGAAGGAAAAACATCGGCTGAGGACTGATGAAGAACTGCCTGTTCTAAGCCATTCTCCTGCTGCAGCCATAAGAGAATAACCACAACGCAATGCACAGAAGCTGTAATGAAGTACTTGGATATCGGAGCCAGACAGATCTGGGTTCAAAAACTAATTGAGCCACCTATTATATATGTGATTGGGAAAAATGTGGCTTCTCTGAGCATCAAGTTTACTGCTTTGCAAGTTGAAAATTAAAAACCCAGACTCAGGAGCAATCAGACTTTGATGTCAACTGCAGCCATGAGGCTGGCTGTGTCCAAGAGGAGAGTAAATGAACCTCCTGTGTTAGTCTCTTTGTCTCTAAAAAGGACCTTACTGTAATCCAAAATATTGAGTATTGTAATGAAAATATTACATTCCCTTTTCCAGTCTTCCTCACAATCCAAAGTTGTATTTGCAATCCCATTGAGACACTGGAATCTCGGTAAGTTAATTCCAATCTACCGCCTCCAATGCAACCAATGGAGAAAGTAAAGACACTGAGACATAGTCAGTTACGGGCAGTCAAGGAGTCCTAAGCCTGATCCCAGGGAGGATGTGTGGACAAAGGTCCTGATCTAAGGTCTATCCCAAAGTTTATTATCCTGTGAAGCAGGGGGTGGCTCAAGGGTGAGTAACAGTGAGGATGGTGAGTAACTTGAGCTGGCTGGCCTGGTGAGGAGAAAAGCATCTTTGTAATAAGCAAGATCAGCAGAAATACGTCTGCGTAACTTGGTTGGGCTAGCAAATGAAAGAATTTAGGAGGCTGCTGCTTTAGTTTCTGATATGTAAACTTTTGTATTCCAGGCACTCAGCCTCTGCCATCCTGCTGTGCTCCTATCTTTTACAGAGAGCACTTTGTGAGGAAATAGGAGATTTAAGAATGGCCCCAAAGATTATGTATCAGTACTTCAGCTGGCCTTATTCGCATTGTGTAGAGCCAATTGTAGGGCCAGCTCTGTCCATATCAGTAAATGAAAAGAAGACTCGATTTAACTACTGTTGCGGCAGTTGTTCTGTATTTAAGGAGAGGCGCCCATGTAGTCCTCTACAGACCTGACTGCAGGTTACCTTGGAGGCGTGCTGGGAGGAATGATTATGACATGACACGAAACACAGATGCAATGCTTGGGAAAGTCAAAGAGGACTGGCACACACCACTGGGTAAGCTCCAGGCCTGGCAGCATCAGCCTCACTGAGGCCTAGTCAGAAATGCACATCCTCAGATCCTAGACTACTGAAGCTTCGCCCAGCATTTGAACTCATCTACATGTGTCTTAGATCCCTAAGAACTTATGCAGTCCACAGTCCTTGCCAATGACCTCTGCTCATTCTTTGCTGTACCAAACAGGGAAAAATAGTTTATGTTTCAGGATTTCTATCTCTCAAATGATAACATTTTCTACATGCTTGGTATGTTCCAGGCAAATGGATAATAAGGTCACATGGTTGTTGCATTTTATCTGCACAATAACTTTCTATGATAGACATTGCTATCTCTGTTATGCAAATAAGGAAATTGAAGTTTAAAAGATTCACAATACATGAGTGACGAAACCAAGATTCAAACCTCATGTCTGTTTGTAGAATCAGTGTGCTTTCTACTTTTCTTACCACGTCTTTATACCAAGGGGAAGAATCAAGGAGATCTAGTGTGAGGAAGAGAAGCACCAAAGATCCCGTGTAGAGTAATCTTCTCACATTGCCAGGCTCTCAACATATGGCTCTTGTGATCATGAGAGTCAACTGGTTTGATGGTGCCCCAAACCTCAGAATATAGTGCAGCAGTGGAAACCACAGAGACACAGATGGAGGCTTGACTAAAGGGAACAGCTTTCAGTGGTCATCTAAATTGGCCGGTGCTGTCTGAGGCCATCCTCCATCATGAGGCTGGACGCTATTGTCACTGGGCTGTGCGAGCTCAGGCTGAATGAGCACCACCAGATGTTACAGGAGGAAGACTGACTAGCTCCTTCTCTCCACATGATGCTTCTTACCTCAGAGGGGAGCTCACATTCTTCACCACGGCCAACAACTGGCTTAAGCAATCACAGACTACAGCTCACTTCTTGCGAATACATCCGCTGTGGCTCTTTCTGTTCACTCCTTTGTCCTATGGGTTTCCTCATGTTGCCGTGTGTACACATTGGGTTGCAGTGATGCTTCCCTTAGAGCAGTGAGCCCTGTTCCTCCTGCATTATAGCCATTTAGGGACGGCTAGATATCGCCTGCTAAGAAAGCACCAAATGTGTGTGCATAAAGGCTCGAAGGCCCATGGGATCTTACTGTCCCTGAATCTAAGTCTCCTGTGGTTTGAAGGATCCAGAAATCTTGGAATATTGTATACTACAGCCATATCTTTCTCCAGTCTACCTACAAATAGCAAAACATCTTTGGCAAATTCATTTCTAATTCATCGAGAATGCTCTTCCTCATTTGCTGCTGACCATCTGACAGTCTATCTGAATACTTTCTTAGACACACCTGGTTCCTCTGTGTATGTGTGTGTGTGTACATGTGTGCTAAGAAGAATAGGCAGCAGGTGTGATCTATAGGAGAAGACAGTGAACAGGTGACAGTCTTAACCTCTTCTCCTTCTAGGCAGTAAACTGCGCTCCACGGTTACATGGGGCAGTTGCAGTGGGCAGCAGGTTGCTTCCCAGGGATGGAGCCCCTGGGTGTGCTGCTCTCTATCTCAAACTCCTTGGACAGGCACAGAATGCTTCAGGCACAGAGTATGGAAAATAATGTGAGTCTGTCCTTAAACATAGCACGCAGTGAACTTTCTCCACCACAGGAGCAGGCCAAGCAGTGGTCTTTGGAGCTTTTAAAAGCTCATTGGCCCTTCAAAGATGGTTGTTGTGGAATATGGTTTTGGAAACTTTTTAAAAAGCCCCAGGGTTTATTTTAGAGTAAACCTTAACCTTGCAAAGCTCCTTAAAGGAGACACAGAACCTCAGTGAGCTGTTCCCAGAGGTTCCAATGTTGCTTTTTCTTGTGCTTGATGTGTCAGGAGGTTAAGCCAAAGCTGAGGGAGGCCACCCTGACACGGTGTGTCCTCAGAGCCAGTCAGCTGCACTGGGAGTCATCTGGGGAGGCAGAGTACTGACCAACAAGTAGAGACTGTGGAGTCACAGATGCACAGAGCATCAAAGGTTCGTGAAAAAAAGGCTACTTCAGAGCCATCTAGTCAGCCCTTTGGTTGCATTTGACCTCCCCTGTAACCCACTTTCAAGGAGGGCACTCTACCTGGGTGTGATCCCTCTCATCTACAAGGACACCCTGGTCAGGGGATCTACACTGCAGGCTTTTAGTTCAGTGTTTGCATGTTATGGGCTCTGTTCTGGGCAAAGAGTGGATGCAGGTAGATGCAGTCTCTGCACAAAGCTGAAAATAAGTGGGCAGACATGAGTCAAACGATCATACCCACACAAAATTGCAGATGAAAAAGTGTCACTAAAAACAGCCAAGGATTTATAAAATCTTCTGGCAGAATCTGAGCTGGGCTGTGAGATTAGGGTACATTTGATGACAAGGGGACCAATTTACAATGGGATCTTGAGGATGAGTGGATGGTCACAGGCAAGGCAAGGGACACAAGGTGTCAAGGGAACATCACTGTGGGAGTTTTCAGACAAGGAGTGCAGAAATGTAGCCTTTTGCAAGAATTGCAAGCAGCCCAGGTATGCAGCACAAAGTGCAAGGGACTTGTTCGGAGGTCGGAAGCTCACAGGAGCCAGAGTGCGTGTGGCAATGCTGACCGTGCGGCAGACTGTGATCTTAACCTGGCGGTGCAGTGTTGAAAGTCTCGGATTCACTTTGTGCAGGGACCAGGTCACTCACACAAGAGCTGCAATCTCTCGTGTCACTCCATCCATAAGTATGTTGCCTTATAATGAGTTACAACTCTCTCTTTAATACACGAAGCCTAAAAAATGTAAGGGAAATGATTCCACGTGACTTCAGAGGCTGAATTCTGAAAAGGAGAACTTCGCCTGGCTGCCTTCTCCTTCTGGAGAGTCTGACACCGCACTAGGAAGATACTCAGGCAACTGTGGAGAGGCCAAATAGGGAGAACTGAAGTCTCTTTCCTACAAGCAGCACCAGCCTGTCAGCCAAGTCACAGGGTCTTCAGCCCTGGCTAAACCTTTGGATGATGCAGGCCTGGCAGACGCCTCTCCACGTCTCATTTCCTAAAAGTGCAATGCAATAAAGAAAAAGAAATATGATGTATCCTTATGAAAGAGATTATTTAACCTCATATACACTGTGAAGGCAATGTAGTTAATTCTCAAAATGCCATCCTCAGGTATAATTTTGCAGACGAGGAAACATCGAGTCATATTCACAACCTTGTCCTTTGATTGTTAATTTTTTTTTACCTTGCCTTTTAAAATCCTTCTTGTGTCTTAGTTTCCTTGTCTGCATAGTGGTAGATGAGACCAGAACTAGTACAAAATAAGATTGATGTGAAGATTAGAGGAGTCAGTTTGCATGAACTACTTGGAACAGAGTCTGATATATTCTGATACATATATTACTTCTTGGTTTCTATTTTAATTATTATTATTATGATGATGATGATGATGATGATGATGATGTACTGGGGATCAAGCTCATGACTGTGTGCTTGCAAAGCAAGTGTTTATGCCACTGAGCTAAATCCCCAACCCCCTATTTTTCTTATTTTTAAAACAGGGTTCAAAAATTCAGAACAAAATTTTCTCTAAGCCATTTTGCTCTGTCCATGATACATCTCTCTGACAATAATATTTCTTTCCATTTTTATAACATTTTTCAATCTGTTTGGTCCCTGCAACAATCCTATAATTCCACATTGCTGCCTTGATTTTTACCTGAACAAACTGAAGCCGAGATAGATGAATGCGAATTTCTCAGGAGGCAAGAGAAGCCAATTAAAGTGAGAAATTTAGCTAAGTTAGATACAGAAATTCATCATGAGGTGCAGGAATGACTTGGGGAACTCAAGGTTAGGAGTGAACTGCAGGGAAACCCCCAAAGACAACAAGGCCTGGGAAGAGGGAAGCTCCAGGGAACGCCAGCAGCAGGGCAGCTCTCTCCCTTCCCCAGGCTCTGCTGGGATCAAGGGCTGCCTTGCTCTTTTTTTTTTCTTTTTGTTCTCTATTGCCTGACTTTCTCAGCTACTTAGTGCAATAGTTGGAGCATAGTGTGCTTCCAGAGGCCCCAAGTTCTTGTGTAACCATGCTAACCCTTCTGCTCCTCTCGGTTTTGATTCCCCACCGCCAGGAACTCATTCCTACAGATTCCTGTTGGAAGGTCACAGATAATGAAAGCACTCCAGCAAGGCCTTGGAACAGCAGGGGCAAACCTATGGTACACATGATCACTGAACACTTTAAAAGTTTGCCATCACTGACCTAAAAGTGACTGTCTCCCTCATTTCAGCAGCTGAAGTGACTACTTCAGTGCAGTGTTCTTTCTTCACTGGATGCCATCTCCCCATGAGGCTGGCATTTTTCCATAGCTGCTTCTCTTCAGGAGACCAGCTCCTGACCAGGTCAAGGTGGAACAGAGCTGCGTACTCTTCTAACAGTAGTCTTTCTGCAGATGGAACAGGCCACAAGCAGGCAGTACCATAATCTAGGTTACTGGACACACCACCTCCTCCCCTTCCTGGTGAGACAACTTTGCCTTCAAAGGTTTTTCTGGAAGAGCCACCTTCTCCTTACAGCAGTCCCCACCCTTTACCCTGTTGGGATATGTTCTAAGACTCCCACAGGTACCTGAAACCGAGGATAGTACCAAAACCTATGAGTTGTGATCAAAACAGGTGGTAAATATTTAAATCTTAAAAATTTATTACATAAAAGACACATAGTCACTAATTTCCCTCAAAGTACTCCCCTTCACTTTGAACACATTTTTTCTCGCCTCTTTCTGAAGCAGTTTCAGAAGTCCTCTTTCATGAGTGTCTTTAAGAGGTATGACTTAAAAATACAATGAATATTATTGCCAAGTGCCAGCCAACAGAAAACAGGCTTGTAAAAACATCACTACACTTCTCACTCTGTATTCACCAGATCCGGCATCGTGTGACTTCTGGCTCTTTGCCAAAGTCAAAATCATCATGAAAGGTAAACATTTCGACTCTATTTAGAACATCAAAGCTGCTACGACAGTGCAACTAAACACACTCACAAAAGGGGACTTCCAGAACCTTTTTAGAAAGTAGCAAGAACAATGAGATAAGTGTATTTGAAATAAGGGAGAGTATTTTGAAGGGGATTAATGGCAATGCATCTTTTACTGTAATAATATTTTTGTTTTAAACATTCACTGCATAGCTTGATCACACCTCATATATATGCTGTTTTTGCTATGCATACATATATACATATGATAGTTTAATTTATAAATTAACCACAAAAAGATTAACAATGACTAATAATAATATGGAATTATAGCAACATACTGTAATAAAAGTTCTCTTTCTCACAATATCTTGTACTTTATTCATATTTCTTGTGATAATTCAAAATGGTATTGAAAATGGCATCCTGTAAATATTTAAATGTTAAATATTTAAATCTTAAAAATTTATTACGTAAAAACACATAATCACTAATTTCCCTCAAATACAGCATCTTTTAGCATATTTAAGTTGCTAGCACTGCTGCTTTGTGCTTTGGGCCATTATTAAGTAAAGTGAGGGTCATCTGCATACATAGCCAATCTAATATCATGTGCCTAGGCTGGGATCTAGGGGTACATAGCTTAGATAAGCTGCTTAAAGGGAGGACTCACATTTTGCAAGATTTCCTCACTTTACTCAGAATTAATTGCAATTTAAAACTTATAAATCATTTATTTCTAGATTTTTTCATTTAACATATTCAGACAATAATTGACCGCAGTTAAGTAAAACCACAGACAACCAAATCATGGAAAAGGGGACTACTGTCTTAGGCCATATGTAGTCATATGGCTAGCTCTTGACAAAGAAATCTGAGAGGATGTGACTTAGGTCAAGGACAAGCAGAGACATGAAGTGCCATCACAAGTTTTAGCTATGGCAGTTTCTTCTTTCTTCCTCTACCAGAAAATTGGCATTTCCTAAGTACAAGGTCCTTTTTCAGCCTAAGTCTGGGGATGAAGAAGATTCGTGGAACAGAGAACATCCACCCTGCAGCAGCAGCAGCCTCCCAAGAGAGAGAATGAGCGCTTGGGAAGTGGCTCACAGAGATCTCAGCAGAGTGGAGATTTTGGAGGTTGGGGTGGAGAGGCGGGGGGGGGCATCACTGGGTGATTCCTGGCTCTCTTTCTTCACCGCCACATGGAGGGCGGTACTTTTTACTGAGGGTAAATACCTTGGGGAAGATGGTGTTTGGGAAACACTGTCTGGTTTTGAGCATGCTGAATTGAGAGGCTTATGAGAAAAATGAGGGATATAATGGATACACTAGTCATGATCTAGAAGGGCGGTCTCTCAGGAGTTACTTGAGGCCTTGAAACTTGATGAAATCCCAGAGAGAACAGATGTGTGTGAGAACAAAGGGGATCAGATCAACACACTAATGACACAGTAAGGGGAGAAGGGGAGGAGCAGAGGGCCTCGCCAAGAAGGGCAGTGACAGAGGAAGAACTGGAGACCGCAGGCAAAGCGAGCTGCCTTAACTCTCTGCACTGCAATTCCCTTTGGGAAAAGAAGTGTCTCTGGTGTTTCCTCTTTATAACAACAATCGGTACGAGCTTAAAAGCACCCCATGGGGCACAGTTACAGGACAGCATGCACACTGACCCCGAAGACAGGAGTGTGGTAAGTGGGAAGGTCACGTGGCTTGCCAAAAGATAGTTTTTTAGTTTTCTACTTTCAATTATGGTTATTAAAACCCAGATAAAATGTGTTATATAACATTTATTAAGTGTATAATTCAGTAGGCTCAGAATACTCATCGTTGGGCAAACTTCGCAACTTTCCTATTTCAAAAGATTGAAACTGTACTTTTGATTAAAACTCTCCATTCCTACTCCCTCCAGCCCCTGACAGCCATTCTGCTTTCTGTCTCCATGGACTCAGCTTCTATCATCACTGCTGCATGTGTAAGGTGAGGAGAGTTTTGCTCCTGATTGGTTAGGGCGAGAAGAGAGGACAGGAGCCCAGCAGGAGAAGTGGGAAGCAATTATCAGGGCATCTGGGATGGGTTAGAGGGTCCCTGGTGTGAAGGGAACAGTGAAAAGTTCCTGTTGCTTTATGGCCAAAGGACAGAGCCACCCAGGGGTCAGTATCAAATGGAGGAAGTGTTTCATTTCAGCTCTTCTCTTAGCACATGTTGGGGAAGATCTACTTACAGTTGCGATGTATATGGTGGGTTTTGGTGGAAACTGAAGAAAGGACAGAGAGGAAGCAAGGGACAGCAAAATAAACTGTCACCTCTCCTGTGCAGGGAGTGTTGTCCCAGGGTTACCAGATGTGACCCCAGGAGTGTGAGTCCCCTGGGACCTCATGGGTATTTTGGAGAGGGACCCAGGCTCCCACAGGAAGTGTGACAGAATTTCTGTGGGACATAGCTGGAGCTTTGCCTCAGTCTTTCCCCGACCAGAGCTTCTTCAACCTTAGGATGCCCAAGAGCTGCCTGCAGATGCCGGTCAAGTGCAGATTTTGATTCAGCCATCTGGTGGGAGTTTGAAATTCTATATGTCAAACAATCTCAAGCTCCTGGAGATGGTGCTACTGCTGCTCTATGGACCCCACTGTGGGCTGTAGGTCCCTGGGTCCTGAAGGGGTGGAAAATTACCAGTGGCATCTGAGCATGCTCCCTTCCCCACTACACTTAAACACACTGCTTCCTGAGAACACGGATCAGGTCTGTCCTGCGCTTGGAGGGAAAAGCTGTGGCAGGGCGAGGAACCACTGCTCCTCTTCAGCCCTTCCCTCAGCTTCCTCAGCCTACACCCTGTTGGGCTGGGGCTCACACCAGGGTACACTGAGGGTCTGTTCTTCACTCTTTGGCCCAAGGTGTTAGAGCAACAATCTGCAGGGGGAACCGAAGGCTTGCTTGTTATAGTAGGCCTCACAGCATCCTCTCTCAGAAAGGTGGAGAGAGGCAAAAAGACATTTTCAAATGGTATTTTTCTTCAGAAAGGTCACTTCGGGGAACCAAGCACTAATCGAGTGCTCATTGTGAGGGCTGTATGGTAAACTCCCTTGTTTTTGACAGATGTTGAAGCAGTCTGAGCCAGATCTCAGGAAAAATGTTTTCCCCTCATATCCACCCTAGCCCCAGAGGCTGTGATAAAGTGGGCCAAGTTACATTCAGGGCAAGTTGGGCTCTGGTAACCTTACGGAAACCTCAGGACATGCTGGGTCTCAACTGGAAATGGCAGCAAGAGGACGTCAAACATGAGAAGATGCTAGAAGGGAGAGGAAGAAAAGGAGGAAGAGGAGGGGAGGGGTGAAGAGGAGGGAGGAAAGGGAGAGAAGGGGAGGGGAGGAAAAGGGGAGGGAGGAAGAGGAAGAAGAGGAGGAGGAGGAGATCTCACTGAACAGCGCACAGGCTCGAGTCCTGTGTTAGGAGCTTCGGATGTGAAGACCGACCATCTACACGCTGAGTGAACCCTCTGCTGGGGACGGCCTAAGTCAGCCAAAAGCACTCGTGTGGAAAGACTGTCCTTCTTTGGGGGTGAAAGTGTGGCTATCACTCTTTGGGGCCACAGTGAACAGGACAGCCTCACAGCTGAGCAGCACGTCTCATGACGAGCAGTGTGACTCAGTCCACCCCTCGGGCCCATCTGATATTGGTGGCAGCAGATGGAGCAGGGCTTCAGGCAAGGACAGGGAAACAAAGCTCTGCTACTCATTAGCTGTATGGCTTTGGGCAAACTCCTCGACCCTCCAAGCCTGTGTTCCCTGTCTGGAGAAAGGAGACAATGACATTACAAGCTGGAGAGGGGTTAGGAAGAAAACAAACTTAAAGCACTTAGTGTTCAACTTGTCAAACCTTCTCTTCTGCTATTGTGGAGGGTAAGAAGAAAATCACAGAGGCTGTGACTTGTCCAAGGCCACATGACGTCAGCACCATAACTAGAATGCAGATATTCTGATGCTAAGCGCAGTATTTTCTTCTGTTACATTCACTAACCTCCTTACTTCTGTCCCACAGAGACAGACACTCCCGTGGTCCTCGCACTTGGGGACTGGTCCTGTACCGTCCTGCTTCTAGTTATGCCCTGCACCCCCTCATGTGGCCAAGGAGTTGCTTTTTTCCTCTGAGCTCCTACTTACCCAGAAAGAATATACAGATTGCCTAAAGCCACACAGCAAGCCCCAGGACAGGCGAGGACGTGGCCCATGCAAGTGTCACCATCGTGTGTGCACACAGACACGTCCCCTGCATGGAGGGTGGGCAGGTCTGCCGCACAGGGCTTCCCCAGCCCAAGGTGATTCATAGCTTGCTTTGCCTCCCCGTGGTCACTTTCATCTGTTCGACATCAGCACAGATGTGAAATTTAATCTCTTCTTCACTTCCTACAAAAACAAAAAAACCAAAAAGCACAAACTGTGGTTCATATGTGTGAAGGATAGGAAATCTTCCCCAAGCATGTCCACCATCATGTGGGCTTACATGTGACACACAAGATTTTATCCAGCCTTCCTCACCACACTATGACATGGCATCTCTGGCTTTGGCTGTGCAGCTGGTAACCCTTGATGGGATCAAGTGACTAGCCCAGTCTCTGTATTCGGCCAAGTATAGACTCAGCTAACTTATTCCCCAGACCACACCCAGTATGCTGGCAGTGTCTGAGGAGCACCCAGGGGGCCTCAGTCGGATTCTTTCAGGATGTCACAACAGGCACTTGGGCTTGGGCAGGCCAGCAGTCCAGCTCCTGTTGAAACCAGCCTCCCTTAGCTGGGTGGGGAGATCACTGGGAGAATCAACAGGTTGAGGGTGGCCAAGGGGTTGTCCAAGGGAGCAGGTGGATCAGGTTTCCTGAGCATTTGGGCTGGACATTGTGCATGACCCAGGCAGCTTGCGGATGTCAGGAATTCCTGTTGCTTCCCAGAGGGGAGGTCTGGCCCACCATGGGTCTGCAGGATCCAGCTCTGCATGTGCTCACACAGGCGAGGCTGGAGGCACATGTGGTCCAGCAGGGTACAGTGCTGAGGTGTCACCAGTAGAATTTGCTCTGAGAGAATACTGGGGCCTGGAGAGACTTGAGGGCCAGAGGAAAGATGTCTGAGGTCACGATACCTGGGTCTCGATACAGGTTTGTTTCTGCTGTGGTTCTCACACGTCACTTTGGCCCTCTCTCTGTGTTTCCTGTTCTTTATGGGCGGGTGGGAAATGAGGATACTATAGAAGCCAGTCTTCCCCTTTGTTGTGCATATTCAGCCAATCAGGAAAAGCAAAGCAGCTTCTGACCACGGCTGTGCTAGGTAACTGGCCAAACAGAGTTCTGAGGTGCTGGGCTGGTGCTCTCAACTGGATTGTGGTGTTCTGCTGTTGAACATAAAGAATCTCACGAGTGGGGGAGCTATTTCATGCTTTTTTTCTAAGCTTGAACAAAAATCAGTGTCACCATGCAAACCACAAAAATACCAAGTTCTCCTTCTCCCCACTAATATGAGCGATAGTTACTTCTTATTACATCTTTGGTCTCCTTCTGCCCGTCCCTGTTTCTAGATAAAATTTATTAAGATATCTAGTCACAGAACTATCCCTGTTTCCTGACTGCAGCTGATACTGAGAAAACCTTGCTTCTTGAAACTCTCCTCAAAATCCCCGAGCTTAAGCTCCCATTCTATCATCCACCTTTCTGGTTTTCTCGACTAAAACATCCATGGTTTCCTATCATCTGTGCTTTTTCTCATTGAAATGATTCAGTAAACTCAATTTTGTTTAACTGCAGTTGTGCTCTGGGAAGCTTAGGTTGGAAAGTGTGGGCGTAAGTTATCAAACAGAAGGCACATAGCGTAGCCCTTGGCACAGGGTAAGTACCACACGAGGGATGCCAGACAACTCCCAGGCGGGATACCCTGGCAGACCAGGGACAGGGAGGTTAAAGAGGGAAAATGACAGGCTTAGAGCCTCCATTATATAGATTTATAGGAAAGAGAGGTTTGTGGAGAGCCCTGAATTATATAGGTTTATAGGAGAGAGAAGTTTATTTCTCTCCTACGCAATAGTCAGGGAAGCTGTTAGGTTTGTGAGGAGACTCTGCCCCACAAGTTATCTTAAGTGTATTTCAAGTTGTTTCTGTGCTACTCTATGGCACTGTCTTCATCTCTGGTTGAGGGTAGGAGACCATCAACATCTGACTTCAAGTTTGCGGGAGGGAACAAAAGCAAGTTCTGCATACAGGTCTTCGGTTTTAGAGTTGACCTTGAGGCTTCACATATTGCTTACCCTGTCACATTCCTTACTGCAAAGAGAACAAACCAGATAGTCTTTAACTAGATGTCCAGCTTCAGTTAGAGAGTTTTATGTATCCTAAGCTCTGGAGCAGGAATAGCAGAAGCAAGGAAGTATCAGGGGAAGGAATACAGATCAGCTTCCCTGCCAGGTCACCGTGGCTGAGCTTGGCTCCCTACTGAGTAAATATCTAGGTGAAAAGGAAGATATTATTCAGATATTTGAATTACACAGTGCAAAAAGTGAATATTTGGAACCATCCCAGCCAATCTCTTAAATTTTTGTTTCCTTCTAGATTTTGGCATTGGACTGACAGAGGCTAGTTCACATGACTTACTCATGTATGTGAACACTCATGTACACATACACAAATATAGGTAGGTGGCTGTGAATGTGTGCACATGAATGCACGCACACACACACATTTAACACGCATAGACCTTAGCTATGAACCTAAGAAATATTAAGACAATAATACTCTACCTCTATTTAGCATGATGTTGTCAAAAAAAATAGTCTTAGGAGCCAGAGATTTGGGATGCACGCCATTGGCATACACAGTAACTCCTGTAGGTGACTGCAGTTTTCTTGCCCTCTGCTTCCACATTTGTAAAACAAACGTGGTCCAATAGATTGTCTTGAAATCAAATAAAATGTCATACTCATTTGCTTGAAATAATACTTAGGTATAATTGGAACATAATAAATATTATTATTTTCTTATTACTAGGAGACTGAACAGTGCCATTTGTGGGTTGTGGAGGGAGAGAACAAAATTCACCAGGAAGCAAGCCCTCCCTGTGAACCAGCACCACGCAGGGGTCGCCACCAGCTGGGGGACAGCCAGACCCAAGCCTTTCCCTGTGAGTCAGCACCATTTGTGAACTGTGGTGGGGAAAGAACAAGGATTTACCAGGAATAAAGCCCTCCTTGCAAACCAGTGCCACGTGCAGGCAGCGACAGTCTCGCCCCAGCCCCTTCTGGCACATGGGCTGGAAATCAACAAGAGCCAATCCACCCCCACCCCCGTAAGCAACAGCCTCACTGGGAGAAACACAGGCTGTGATGATAGCCATTGAGGTGAAATGCAATTGGATGCCTGTAATGCTTTGTTATTAGGAGACTGAAGACTGGAGCAAGTTAATAGCAAACTAGGACTGTTCCATGCTTATTTTCAAGTATACATTTTTTGCTTTTAAAAAAATTTAAAATAAGACATTTATTTAAGTATAACTGCATATAGAAATGTGCACAAATAAAATGTGTGAATAGTTGATTGGCTTTCCCACATGACACTCTGTCCATGTTGTAGGCACCTAGATCAAGAGCAAGAATGTTTGCAGCAGCATCAAGGGCCCCTTGCTGTCTCCTCTGCGAGAAATTTTACATCTAAAGTAACTCTGCTTTCGTACATTTAATATGTAGAATCATACGCAGATGTTCTTGTGTCTCGTTCTGTTTGTGACACTATGATGCAGATTGTGCTTGTGGCTCAATTGTTCATTGCATTGCCATCCAGTCTTCCGGTGCATATCCTGTAACTTACCCATTATACTTTTGGTGAGCAAACTATTGTTGCTGGGCTTTGACTATCTTAAGGACATTTCTGCCAACAAAATTCTTGCATGTGTCTTTAGGAATCCATTTCCACTGGGCACATGCCCGTGAGTGAAATTTCTGAGTTTAGGATTTTCACGTTTCCTGTTTGTAAAGTAGCTGAAATACCTTTATTTTGATTGGTAAGAACATGAAAGGGTTCGAGTGTTCTGTTCTCTCCCAGTCTCTCCCTCACTGGACATATGCTTTGTGGAATTCAAGAATTTTACACTTACTCTTTGGAATCAGTAGATCCCATTAGTCAGATATAACAGTTATCTATTGCTATATAACTAATTCCTTATAAATATAGTGGCCCAAAAGAAAAATGCATATGTATTATTTTTCACCATCTCTGTGGGTCAAGGCTTTTGAAGTGACTTGGTTGGTGGTTCAAGCTTGAAGACTGCAGTGACATTAATCCAGATGTCAACCTGGGATGAGCCATCTGAGGAGTTGGCTGTGGAATCTGCCTTCAATGTCCAGCAAGTCGGTGCTGGGTGTTGTCTCAAGACTCATGCATGTGTCTTTGAATGTGTAGCTACATACTGGGCTGCTTGTGCATCTTACAATGTGGTGGCTGGATCCCCCCAGGAGAGCAATCCTAGTGCCTAAAGAAGACATCGGCTTGCATATAATGCATTGTCCTTTTCATGGCACTATATTGGTCACTTAGGTCACTCAGTGTGGTAAGACTACACAAGGGCATCACAAATGAGCCATACAGTATATTGGCTCCCATTTCACAAAACTCTTCTGGACTGCACATAGACTTTTTGTCTGATCACTTTTTGTCTGTGTAATTAGCACAGAGAACAAGTAAATTTTAATGGATGAGGGGAGAGAAAGAAGAACTAATATAAAAAACAAGCAAAATCCAAGGAGAAAGGGAAACTTACATCAAACAACCAAAGTCTAGGTGGAGTCACTGAAAAGAATTAAGTGTGTATACAGTGAGGGGAAGACTAAAAATAGAGGTCAAAATTGCTTCTCTTTTCCTACTGAGTAGATTGGATTTTTTGCCCATGAAGACTCAACTCTGGCACTATTTGAATGAAAAGAACAGATTGAAATATTCCCAAACTTTCTCACAAGTTATTTGGCTTACCATGCATTTACCTCATATTTAACATCTAGCAACTGCCAGGTGCTGTTCTAGAAGATGATGGTAGCCAGACAGGTGCAGAAATAAACAAAATGCACATAGGCTAAGGGGAAGATGGGGTGAATACTTATTGTGTATCTACTGCATTCTAGTGCATTTCCATTTATGGCCTGATTCCTATAGCTAGATGGTGGCAGTATGGTTCTCATTTTGCAATAACTACACTGAGACTTGAGCACTAACTGATGTACAGTGGTGAATCTGAGTATTCTGGTACAAAGTAAAAAGTGGTTAAGCATCAGAGAAAAGGACACATGCAGTACAATGGTAGGTCTTAGCTTGGGAGCTAAGGGAGGACTGCACAGGGGAGGTCGAGCTTTAGCTAGATCTTGGCAGATGAGTAGGACATGTGGGAAAAGACTATCAGACGCAATAAACATAAACTGAAGTGTGAAGGTTAGGATGAATATTGACAGTAATGCACACAGAGAAATTCATAAAGACAAGTACATACACTGTGATTAGAGCAATGTGCAGAAGAGAAAGAAGAGGCCGAGAAGGACTGAAATGTAGAATTGCAGTACACAAATATCAGACAGATGCCAGGCTTAGTAGTTCCTAATGTAGTAAATAGTTTAAGAAGGCTGGATCTCCATTTGTACCAGTGTGAATTCCTTTCAGTCAGCTTGGATAATGTCTTCTTCAAAGGTTTTCAAGATTAACTTGTACAAATATTTTCACACAAAGGGAAAATATGTAGATTGACAAAATCAATAAGAGTACTTAAATCACTGAATAATTAATGACATTTGTTTTGGTTTGAATCTTACTGTTCTCTAAATATGAATGTGCTAGAGGTCAGTGACCAGTTGAGGGCGCTGTTGGGAGGCGAGGTCATGGTAAACCCAGAAAGGAGCTCGAAACTCAGTAGATGGCTCTGTGGGAGTGGTGGGAACCTTAGAAGGTGGGACCTGAAGAGGACAGGGAAGTTCTTGGTGTGTATCCTGGCGGGGACAGCAGGGCCTCATCCCTTCCTCTCTGTGCTGCCCTGCCATTCCTCTAGAGGTCACGTGCTCCTTCCCATGGGGTCCTACTTCACCACAGGCCCAAAGCAAGGAGACCAACTGGCCGTGGACTGATGCTCTGAAACCATGAGCCCAAATAAGCTTTTCCTCTGTATAAGTTTTTATATCGGGTATTTTGCCATGGTGGTGAGACCCTAACACAATAAATGTACCTTAAGTTGTGAAATTTGGGGCAGTAAAAGTCTCAAAATGAGGAGCCAGGATGGAGTGAGATTTCAGTTTTACACATGAAAGAAATTAACAAAAACAAACAAAACAAAAAACAGCGAGGTGACCTAATAGGTCTGCTGTCAGTTTGAGGTGAGAATGCCCTGGGCAGGCTGAGGAGCTACCAGTCCCCAGAAAAATCAAGGATCCTAGAGCTTGGAGGGGCCTAAAGGATTATGTACTCCAGCTTTGCACTTCACTTTTGGAAAACTGGTCCAAGAAGCAGAAATGAGTTTTTTTTCTGGAACTTGGCTTCCTCTGACATAGGTCAGCCTTGTAAAAGACACAGAATATAATGCCTGACCCCAAGAAGGCTGTAATGTTGGAGAGTACCGTGAGGACAGAGCTGTTATGAGGGGAATTGTGGGCTCTCCACAATTTTGAGTGGAAATTGTAACTCTTAGGATCTCAAATGTGACCTTATCTGGAAATAGGACCAGTGGAGATGTAACCAGTTAAGATGAGATCCTACTGGAGTAAGGTGCGCCCCAAGCCCAATGAACTGGTATCCTCGTTAAAAGGGAGAGTTTAGATATCCACTGGGAAAATACCATGTCAACACAAAGGCAGAGTTTGGAGTCATGCATTTCCAAGCCACAGAATGCAAAGATTTTCTGAAAAATCACCAGAAACCAGGATGGGGGTTGAGGAACAGCTCCTCTCTCACAGCTCCTTTCTTGAAGGAATCACTCTAACTTTGATCTCAGTTTTCCACTTCCAAAACTATAAGCCAATTGCTTCCTATTGTTGAGGGCATCCAACGTGTGATCTCAGTTTTCCACTTCCAAAACTATAAGCCAATTGCTTCCTATTGTTGAGGGCATCCAACGTGTGATACTCCAGGAAACTGATGACAATGGCTTTAAGGAAGATTATGAAGGGGCGAAAGGAAGAAAGCAGTGTAGAAGAAGAAGAAGAAGCATATATTAATGAACTATTTAAGCTGTGTACTAACTCATGCTAACACTGTGTGTATGAGGGGCCTCGCTTATTCTATAATATCTTACCTGGTCCACATAGGCCTCAAAGGGGCAAAAATCACTATCTTGCAAAATTTCTTCAATCTAGTAAGTCAAACAAATAGCTCCAAAAGCCCAAGCTAATTTTTATTGTCCCCTGGCCTAGTTGGCCTCAGTTTGTAGGAAAATAGCAACAAAGATGCTGACCTCAGGCTGTTTGGGCCCAAGTATCTCTGGAGCATCAAGCTCGTGCAAGAACTAGTTCCACAAATGCACCCTGATGGGAGGTCTTCCTATTCTGGCTGCCTGGACATCTCTGCAATGATTGTGTTTTTCTGTGTATTAAAAACAACAAAACTAAGCTTACTTTCCCAGTGTCACATGCTCACGAAGCCAAGCCTTCAGCAGGTCATTAATATGATGATGTTTTGAAGGACTGGGCTTGCCGGCTCTGAAATAGGAGCCAGGCCTTCTGGCTTGGCCTTGGGAATCTCTTGGCTCTCTCATGTTAGAGCCCTCCAGGCTCCTAACTGTTACCGCCTGAAGGTCATTTCTCTGAGGAAGGCTTTTAAGAAACACTACCATCAACAAGTGTTGGAGAGGCTGTGGAGAAAAAGGAACTCTTCTGCACTGTTGGTGGCAGTGTAGACTGGTACAACCACTGTGGAGGTCAGTCTGGAGATTCCTCAAAAAGCTGGGTATGGAAGTCCCATTTGACCCAGCTATTCCGCTTCTAGGCATATTTCCAGAAGAACTGAAAACATCATACCACAGTGATTTATGTGCACCCATGTTTATAGCAGCACAGTTTGTAATAGCCAGATCTTGGAAACAACCTAAGTGCCCATCAACTGAGGAATGGATAAAAAAGTTGTGGCAT
>PVJX010008377.1:0-65775 GCA_004027295.1 Dolichotis patagonum
ACATGTAATGCCCAAGGTTTCTTTTGTTAAAGCATTTCTGGTAGTGAGGAGAAACAAAGAACAGAAAGTCCAGCACCACAGATTTACTCTTAAACAAGAACGGCAAAATCTGCATATATCTTTTCTGCTCAGATCTAGGCCACAACCAGCTGCGAGGGAAGCTGTGAAATGAGTTGCCCAACTGGATAGTCATGTTTCAGCCAAATATCCATTACTATGGAAAAAAAAGGGAGTAGATTTTGTGGACACATTTAAATTTAAGAGCTTTCACCCTCCCATCCTCTTTCCTATGAGGACTATCAAGATCAAAGCATTCAGTACCCTGCCAATAAGGCAGCAGTGCTGCTACCCTGATTAGATCATATTTTCAGGGGGAGCCTTATAGGTATAAATAACTAAGCCTGTCTCAGCAATGTGACTTGTCTTTTTTTTTTTTTTTTTTCCTTTACCTGGCACCATGAGTCTGGTCTCTTCTCAGTGAAATGGCAATATTAAAATACTGGTTTCAACTTAAGAGAAATAGACAAAGCAAGGCCTTCTGCCAACCTTTTATAGGAAGAATCCTGTTTCAAGTGCCACACAGAAACCAAGAATATGATCTACCTGGATGAAATCAGATCTCCCATCTCTGGCAATGGTTAAACTGTGGCAGCAAATAAGCTCTTGGGATAAGGGAGTCAGCAATAAGTGAACAGGAAAGAGAAAGAGAAGAAAAACTAATACCTGATAAACAATTACATGCTTCACCTTGTACTGTCCTGAGCCACAAGAAAATGTCTCACCAAGTCACACCCCTCCTGGGGCTTCCCAACCAAAGGCTGATGCAGGGATACAAGTGTCTGACACCATCAGCTCAATTTGGGACAACTCTGAGGGGCTGTCTCAGCTCTGGAACTGCCTGTAGAGTCAGCTGAGGCTTCAGATACCACTACATTATTGAGTGGCTTTTCCTCTTGCCACTTCTGTGCCTTCATTTCCTTACTCATAGCTTTCAAATCACTCACCCAAAGAGACTTCCGCCAACAATTTTCTCCACCTGTCAGTTTCCAAGGAAATCAATCTTTCCATGAAAAACTGTTCCCTAACACTGAGTCCATTCCAAAGTTGGTACTCTACCAGTAATGATAAAAGAATGGGATGATAGAATACAGATGAAGGCAGATGGCAGATCAAGAAAACCCAAAGGAAAAGAGTGATAGAGACTCGGGTGTAGAAAACAGCCAATTTTACTCACTGAATAGAAATTAACCACTAGAGGGCCCAGCACTACAGCTCTACAACTCTGCTACTACTCCAGCAAACAGAATTTTGCTCTTGACCTGGCAGGTGCCCAGCGTATTTATACTAAGGGAAAAAGTTGTTGGTTCATTATTTCCTTCTCTTTTGCACCCAGTGTCTTAGCCTATTTCAATATCCTATCACTATGCCCTCTGTGCCATTACATATGCTAAATTTATTTCCAGGCAGGTGCTTATGCCACTGAGCTAAATCCCCAGCTGCTAAGTTTATTTCCATAAATCAAGACTCCTAAAGTCTCGTTTTTTTCTCACCCAGGGCTCTCGTTGTTCTCAAGGGCTTCTGAAGCTATGAAATGTGGAATTGCAAATATGTGATCATGACAAATCTCACCTAGGAATGGAGAAAAACAGCAACATAATCTGATGAATTCTAACACACACACACACACACACACACACACACACACACCTATCAGTTGAAATGAGGATCTGACATACATGTTTAGATGTGAAATACAGTGGCCAAGGGGGAAAGAGGTCACATGAGCCTTCACAGAAGATGCAAAGTTTGAGAACATTGTATAATTGAATAAAATAAATTAATTTTCTGTGTGGACTTAGTAAAAATACTTAAAGAAAATATGCCTTCATACCCTATTTGGAAGGACATTTGGTCCTCTGGAAATTGAGAGACTTTCCTTTCCTTGGGGGCAGCTATTCAGAGGTTTCTGTTTCTAACATGTAATTTTCTGAAAGGATAGAATTAGATTGTCTGAGGGATGGAAAGCTCTAAGGATTTAAGGGTGTTGGGTTCTACAAAACTGGAAGAATGGTGGAGTAGCAAGACTTGTGTTTGGCCCAAGTGCCCAACTACTCCATGTCTCTGGCAATGATGACTACAAGGGCAGTTGGAGAATGGATATCAAGCCAAGTTCTTGGTAGCTAGGTTTACAGTAGAATAAACAGATGCATACCATGAGTAACTGGGCCAAAAACCTTTGCCTGGTGCATACCTGCTTGAACAATGAGTGTCTTCCCAATATAATTATAATGGACTAAGGACAAGTCCCCAGGTCATCAGGTTGGGTTTTTCGCATCTTCAAAATGTGTGTACATCATACATCTTCAAAAAAGCTCTGAAACTGGATATTCTTCCAATTTGGAGATGGAGATGAAGCTAAATTTAATCTGATTTGAATTAGACAAAATTTAATTTGATTTGACCTTTTAAAAAGTAATGTAATTTTCTTGTACTTGTTACTAAACAAACCAAATGAGTTACATTATTTGGTGCTCTAATAGAAAATCTAGCTGGTCCAGTTTAGTAAAGTAATAATAGTAACATATTAAGGAATTACTATATACTAGGCAATGCTTTATTTTTTAGTACTCACAACATAACTATGAGGTAGATTAAAACTCAGAAAAATCAGGTGGGCTGCCCCAGGTCACACTACCAGTAAACGGCAGAACCAGGTTTGCTGGATTCCATGTCTAACTCCTAGATCGATTCATTGCCTGACATGTACTCCATTACTCATTAATTCATTTAGCCAGACTTGCACTCAGACAGTGAATGGGATTAATACAATTATTTTGTTAAACACTGACACAGATCTAGTAGAAGTTAAAGAACAAAAGAATCTTAGAATGCTAGAATGTTTGCACTGGCAGCTGATTTAGTGGGAAGAACAAAGGCTTTAGAACCAGATGTATTAGACTGGAATCCTGACTCTGCTATTTATACCCTATGTGACCTTGGGTGATTTATTACACCTTTCTAACCTTCAGCTTCCATATATGTCTATTACATAAAGCAATGTACATACATTCTTTCTAGACTGATGTGAAGATAGAAGATAATGTTACACAGGACTAGCTATATAATTTTCAAGACCAGTGAAAAATGAAAATTCAGGGTCCCTTGTTCAAAAATGATTAAGAATGTCAAGATGATAACAAGAATATTAAACCAAGCACAGGATTCTTCTAAGCACATAGGCCTGATGGCACGAGGAATGTCAGGTACAAAATATGTTACAATAAATTGTAGTTCTTTTTTTCTGTCTAGCTCAATGATTCTAAGCCTCTCCTTTTGCAGATGAGGAAACTGAAGTTCAAAGAACAAAAAATGCAAGTTAATGGTAGAGCTAGGACTGTAACTTAGACCTGCTTTGTTCTCAGCATGTCCCAAGTGTATTCTGTAAGATGATTACAGATGTTCCATGTATAAAAGTTTCCATCAACCAACAAGCTTGTATGACACTGGGTTAAGGTTAACTAGACATCTTTTGCAGAACTCTTCAGAGTCTTTTCTCTCTGCAACATGAATCTCCATGACAGGAACATAATATGGAACATTGCCCAGAAGTATTTGATATAGAATCCTTTTTTAAGAACATATTAAATATCCCTTAAAACCCTTTAAGAAATGCTGCTCTATATACTGTTTTAGTGCAATGGAAGTTTCCATGAGTTTGATCTGTGGGGTGTGGTTTTCCTTATTCTAAATTAGAAACAAACATATTCCTTCCATTAGGCCTTTGTGTTGGCATCCTTGTCCCAGCTGACTTGGGAGCCTGAGGATGTAAAAAATAATGAAAACCAGACTCTAGGAAAAGCACACTTGTTTACAGTCACCAAGTTGCATCCAAAAGGCAGATCTAATATGCCTCTCTCCCAGGAGTAGGAATACAAAGACAAAACATACACTGTGACCCCACATTCTTTCCATTCTGGATAATTTGCCTACAGTCACCACATTCCAAGAGTAATAGCTCAAGTCCCATATGAAGTCACACAAGAAACCAGAAAACTCAGGTTGTCATTTTACTAATCATTGATCTGTTTTTGGTTGGGGGGATAGGGTCTTGCTATGTAGTAGTTCAGGTTGGGGTTGGACTCACTATAGTCCATGCAAGCCTCAAACTCCTGGTAATCCTTCTGTCTCAGCCTCCCAAGTGCTGGGATTGATTACAGGCATGCACCACCATGTCCAACTATGTTCCTTTGTTTGTACTGAATATCTTCTTATATCAAACCTCTCCTATTTGTGAACATACATTCAGATTTCATCTGTAGTACTCTTTCCTCCAGACTCTTGAAAAATCTCTATGAAACATAGTTTTAAAACTATCAGGCTAGATGATCTCTATAGTTCTTTTTAATTCCAATGACCTATGATTCAAATTTATATGTGGTTTTGTAACTTTTTGCCTCCTCCTGTTAATGGAGCCCCTAGCTCCTTAAGAAATGTTCCTCTTAATTCTGAGAGGCCCATGGAGTGACTCATGCATGCTGCACTGACGACACAATAGGCCCCTTCTGGAGTTGTGGGATTCATTATAAGGAATGTGCAGAGAGAGACGACCTTTCTGACTCCCCTTATAATGTAAATTTTCACATGGGCTTCTAATAGAGCTTACTTATACCTTTTGACTCACAGAGTTTTTAGTAAAGTAGTTATACATTTTGCTGATTTCTCTTTCACCTCCTTTTCCTCTCTACAAATCACTAAACAAGTACTATATTGGTAGAATTTCGTAAGGCCATAGTAAAGGCAAGAAACATACTTGTGAGTCATCTGTAGGAAAATGGATTCACCTTGAGACTATGATGTTAAGGGAAATAAATAAGACAGGCAAGCATGAAAATCACATGGTTTTCTTATATGAGAAACCCAAAGTATAAATAACTTACAGAGTAAAATAAAAGGAACAGATAATAGGAAACAGGGAGATAGATCTTTTGCCAGTGGGAAGGTGGCCAAGATATGGAAAGAGGGGGAGGAAAGGGGAGGTAAAAAGAATTGAGGTGAATTCTGTGTATGTACCAACTCCCCACAATGAATATAATCATTATTTACTAATGATTTTTTTAATTTTTAAAGTTAATGATACATTTCAAAAGAAAACAGGTATATTAATTCTCATTTGAGGGCATCAGTCTGTCTTATTGGAAGTAAATAAAAAATGAAAGCTAAAAGAAAAACAAATTTGCATGACAAACCTAATGTTGAATTCGGACTTATTCTTTGATTTTGAAGATCTTGTTACTGGACTCACATTGCTGATCTCCTCACTTTCTTTAGAGTGAGTTCTCTCTTAGGGGAGACCTAAAGCCCTCATGAAAAACAGACTCTTGGTGAACTGGACCTTCTTCTGATAGGTTGGAGTGCCTATTTGGGCCACCTAGGAAGTGGATACCACAATGGAATAAGAAATGCAAGAAGTGTATTGGGGAAACACCTGTGAAGGATAAAGGAATGAGGCAGCCAGGGTAGGTTGGAAAGACTCAAATTGTGATGCAGGTCTGACACTAGTTTTAAAAGAGGAGGAAAAAAGGAGGATTGGGTAGGCACCTAAGACTGATGCAGCTCTGAAAAGTCTCAGCCAGGCTGATGTGGTACCAGAGATGCCCAGCTGAAGAGTCTCGTGTTGTGCAAGAACACTATGGTGCAGCACTTGTTCAGAGGCAGGGAGAGAGGAGTGGGTGGAGATGGGGTCAGGGTTAGGGTAAACACTGCAGTAGATCCCAGAAACACTGCAGCAGATCCCACTGATACTAGAATCCAACATATACACTTTTCCCAGGGGTTTCTCCACTGGGACATCTGAGCAGCATACTTCCTACAGCTGCCACATTGTACATGCCCACACTGTGAATCCCGAAAGTGGGCATAATTAAAACTCAAGCTGAAGCCCATTGAGCATATTTATTATAAACATTTACTGAGAATATAAGAGGTATCACAGTAGGCACTGCAGCAGACCTTCCTCTCTGGTGAAATGACAAAACCTAAAAAGGGGCTAATCTGGAAGGTTTCAGGCAATCAGGTGAGTCTTTATGATCACTATGTCAACAATAGGCATGTCCTAGTAACCTCTGTTGTATATTAACACTGTGTCAAACTTAGTAAGAAAGACAAATCCTTAAGAAGCTCAAGGCAAGTTTACAATAAAATATCCCTCACCCTTGAGGAGGTCAGAGCAGACTTTTAAAGACTTTCCATGCTGATCACTGGATGCTCCAAGAAGGTGGAAATCTTTTAGTAGAACTAGCCTAGAGGTTACCAGAGAGACCTTGAAACTGATCTGGCAGCCAACTGGGTGGTGCAAAGGCATGCTCCACCCCCAAGACCCTGTCAGCCAAGATTCAGGATTTACTGAGAGGCAGGCTCAACACCTGTTATGACTCTTGGATAAGATTCAAAATTTAAAAAGAAGAAGAAGAAGCAAGAATTGGAATAGAGGGATTTGTAGGTAGAAAAGGTAAGACAGCAGTCATTTTAGAACCATGCCAAAATTCATCCTAATCTAATAAGCTGGCAAAAGAGAAAGTGCCAGTGGTAGAAAGAATGCTGGATATGATATCTAAACTCTGCCTCTTACTGCCTGGCTGAACTTTGTCACTCAGTGCCCCTCTGTACCTTGGCTATAATCTGCAGAGCTAAGTCAGACACTTCTTAAAGTTCTTTCCTTTGAACAGTCTAGGATTTTAACAGCTTCCTTAAAATCATTTTGGAAGAATCTGGAGAGGCATGAAAGAGAAGGAAAATATTTTGAAGCTAATTTCCTGTGAGTCCATGAATAAAACACCGTAACATAGAATAACATATGTAGCATAACATAAAAACCTAACAACCTAACTTAACAAGTGTTATGATATTCAACAGAGACTAGGAATGAGAGAACCAGTAACATTTTTAAAGTGGAGCTAATTTTATGAACAAGATCTGTAGGGGCATCGAAATATGACTCTGTTCTATCTTTATATAGAGCTGCAATTGGTTGGAGAAGGAAAGCAGTTCCAACTGTCAGCTGATCCTAAAAGATCTGAGATTCGTGTATATTCTGTTAACATATGAACCTCCAATGTGACTAAAGCAAATTATGCTTGTGTTTTAATGAATCTTCCTCCAGTTTTCCCTTGTAAAACAAACCATTTGTACTCCCTCTTTAAATCTGCATTTGCTACTTATTTGTGATTTTTTATCCCCCCTCCACGCCCAATAGTTTAGGATTCCAAGAATAATAAGAGTAAGTGCTCCTTTATTTACTGTTTCTATTGAACTAAGAAAATACTAGACATTTAAAAAACAAAACCAACAAAAACCAAACACCTGCAGTCAAGGGAATGACATAATTAGCAGCCAATCATGAAGAGGCTATACAATCCCCAGACCTTTGGATACTTTACCTCCCAGGCAAGGTCCTTCCAAAGGATCAGGTTTTCTCTTGGGGTTTCTTCCTTTTTGAATTAAGCACCACTGAGGGATAGAGGCCAGAAACACAAACTCTTAACCTAGTCCCTGGTAGATAAATATGTCTAGGCATATTAAATTACCTGTAGGGAGAGAGTGCTCTGGGCTCCATGGGAGACCAGACTAAAGACAAAGGAGACAGGATTGTGGCGTCAGTGTGGTCATCAGAGTAGCCACAGGAGGGATGTGCTGCTTCAATAAATAATGGCACATTTGGCAGCCAACCCAGTTGGGGGGGGCGCTACAGGTAGACAGCCTGCTAGCTCTGTGCTGTCACAGCAGATACTACAGATTTATAAATCTTTAAGGCAATTTTCTGAGAATCACTTCTCAAAAGTTTTGAGGAAAGGGAACTGTTTTTTTTTTCCAGAAAAGTGCTATAAGGACAGGCAGTAACCCTGCTGAGAATCCTTCCTAATTCTTTTATCAGAATAGGTTTAGTGCCCCTCCTATCTGCTTACAAGGACTCCTACCATCAAAGCTACCACACTTTATTCTAATTGCCTGCTTAGTGGTCTGTATACATGTTAGAGTATCAGCTTTGGGTGAGCAGAGACTGCTTTGTTCAACATTGCATCCTGGACCCTGGAATGGCACTCAGCCCTAGGACAGATTTAATAGGAATTATTGACTGAATAAGCAACATATTCCAAGAGATCCCAATGCTCTTGCCCCAATGGGCAGAAAGCTTGGCATTGTGGAAAGATTATTAGCAATGTCCTGGATTCAAGACCATGTTCTTCCTATTATGTGACTTTGGGCAAGTATTCTTGAGAGCTTGTTTGGAGGTTCTAACGGGAGCATGGCAGCTAGATAGAGAGTGAAACAGTCTTTCTCTGACTAGGATGGTCGTCCTCTTTGATTGGGTATACAGCTTGGGGAGGGATGCACATGGAGCTGTGAGGAAAGAAGGAAACACCTGCCTAGCTAACCAGATCAACCAAATCAACTTTGGTGGTCAGTGGGGTTGCACCTTCACCTGCTTGGACAAGTATTCTTGATGTAAATAGGACAATCCTGCCCTGTCTACCTCAAAGGGTCAGTAAGAAACAATTCAAAACTGCAACCTGGAAAACTGCCAAAATACTAAAGTAAGAGACAATTAAGGGGCTGTGCCGTAAAGGTTGAACAGTAAGCAGTCATCTCTAGCAGAAAACTAAGAATTTCTGGGTCAAGCAATTCTTACTTAGATTCTAGGGACAGAAAACTTCCCCCACCTTGGGGAAGTAAAAAGTATCAAGATGTGATACATATGTATCAATATCCCATGCTGAATGTATTTATTATATATTACAAACATATACTGACCTTTTAGAAAGGAAAGAAAAATCTAAAAATCCTTTTGTGCCTATGCCATATCTTTATAACTAGATTAAAAATACTAATGAAACCAATAACTTTGGTACATATATGTACATATATATGTACATATATTTCATTTATCTTGTAGTTCTATCATAAATATAAAACATATTTCCCAGACACTCCCCATTGAATGTTGTATGGACAATGAGCATGAAGCAGCTACGGAATGGTAGGAAAGAAACTGAAGTCAGAATCACAAAATTCAAGTTTATGTGCTGGGTCTGGAGCTATGGATCAAGAAGCTACTTTACTTATTTCTTGAGTTTCTTTGGTACTATGAGGACAAATAAAAGACCAAAAGGCCTTGGGCATTCAAAATGCATTATCCTGGACCTGTGGCTCTTAAAGGTTGTGTTTGCCTTTAATCAAAATAACAAAGGCCTGATCATTCCCTTCCCTTATTCATTGGTGTACCCTGGTATGGGACAGGATGAAGAGTGGAGAAATATTTGGAAAATGCTCTTCCAGTGAAAATCACAATAACTTTAGATTCTGAGATTGCTCAGTATAATTAACAGCTTTGTGCGACTTCGAGGAGGAAGCATCTTTGTACAGAACACCGTATTATTCTGATTACTGGGAGCTATATTTATTTATTTATTTTGAAGCTATATTTATTAATCTGAACCCAGGAACTTTTTTCTCAAAGTAGGGTATTTATTTCCAGTAGACTAGAAAGGAAAATAGCAAGATTCACAGATGACGTCAGCTCTTCAACAGTCTATTTTTAAAACCTAGCTTGCCAAATTTCTGAACTTCCTTCAATATTTTTTTTCTTATCACAAGCAAATAATGAAAGTCCTTACATTGCTAGGAATTTGTATAGTGCCTTTAAAGATAGTACAATGAATGTTTACTATTTGACTATTCTCCAATTGCACAGAAGTCTGCTTTTCCTGTGATAACTCATGCTAGTTGATATATTTTTGTTTAGTGGTTTGATTGACTTATTAAAATGACTATACATTTGGTTCTTTGCCAAGGCAGTGGATCAAGCCTCTAATTTAATCCAAATCTGACTCCTAGAAACTCAGAGGGAAGTCTCTGAAGAAAAGGAAGGAGGACAAAATTTAGTGAGGTGGTTACAACCTAGTTTTTTGTTTTGGGTTTTTTTTGTTTTTTGTTTTTTGGTACCGGGGATCGAACTCACAACCTCACACTTGCCAGGCAGGTGCTTATGCCACTGAGCTAAATCCCCAGCCCTCAACCTAGTATTTTAAGTCAGGTGGGAGCATTTAATTTGTTCACTAAAGAGAACAACATAATCTCCAGGGGTAAGAAAAATGTAACTGTGTAGATAAAGTTACTGTACCGTGCACTTAAAAATATGTTAAGAGAGTAGATTTCATGTAAAGTGTTCTTAGCCAAAACAAAATAAAAGTTAAAGAGCACTTACATTTGTTTAACTCTTAGAGCAGCACAACTCATAATAGCTAAATATTTACAAAGTGTTTTCTTATCCCTCATCTCACTGGAGACTCCCAGCAATATTGTCAGGTAGGCAGATATTGTTGATCTTAATTCTATAGATACAGAAACTGTTACCCTTTGTGTCTAGATGTCTCCCCAGTATCTCAAGCAGTCATGAGGGATGGGCTTTTCAGAGGTGGCTGAATCCAGAGTTTGTGATTAATTCATGGTCCAGTGCTGGGATTAATGCTCAGTGCTACAACAGCCCTAGGGCAGGTAGGGTACTGACAATAAAAGGGACAGAAAGAGGTCTCTCCTTCCCTTCTCTTGTTCATTTTGCTGTCTTCTGCCATCATGAACTATTGCCCCTCTGCCTGATGCCACCCTGGATCCAGCTGATTATGAACTGAAACCTTTAGGAACTGTGAGCTAAATAAACCTTTCCTTCTTAATTTTGGGTGTTCGGTATTTTCTCAGCAACAAAAGAAAAGTAGCTAAGACAGAAGCTAAGGCTGAGATGATTTATGTCTATGCCCAAAGTTACACATTAGTACCAAGAGTTTCCTAGACTAGAAGAAAACTTAATATAAAATAATTTGAATAAGAAATAAACTATTGGCTTATATACCTGAGAAGATATAGAAGATACTGTGACTTCTTCCCAGTGTCTATTCTCTTTTCTCTTAATAGGTCCCTTGATTGTTATTCATTATTATTCTCCTGGCTACTTCCCAACTTGAGCCCAAGTACTCTTGGAGGTGATACTTTTGCTACCGGTTTAAGGAGCAGAGCTTATGGCTCATGTTTACACTAATCAGTACATCTGTACTTCCTGACTTGGTTATTGCTCAAAGATAGGCATGTGACACTAACTGGGCCAATGAGAAACAAGGCAGCTTTGGCTGTGGGTTTCTGGGAAATAATTTTCTGAGAAACTACCTGAAAGAAACTATTTGTATTCTATGAAATGTATTTGTTTCTATGAAATGCAACCAACTGTCTTTCAAAACTCTGTAGAAAACCAATTTTATTTTTTAAAAATTCATTTTGTTTTAAAAAGAAGAACAAAATAAAACAAAATTTCAAAACATACCAATCGAGGGCAACAATGGTACATATATTGCATTGTCATCCCCAAATCATTCACCCAGACACAATACATCTACATTCAATTGCCCAAACAATACCAGCACAAATCTTTCTGTTCAATGAACTAAGAGAAATCAGTAGTATAGCTATCTTTTTTATATACTTATATTGTTTCTTTCAGTTTCTCACACTAGTGAGACAATACAATGTTTACACGTGTCTGATTTATTTCCTTATTAGTATGGTGTCAAGTTGCATCCATTTATCTATAAAAGTTTCCAGTTTATCATTCTTTATGGCTCAGTAGTACTCCATTGTATAAGAATATCACATCTTTTTTTATCCATTCCTCAGTCGATAAGCATTTAGGTTGTTTCCAATATTTAGCTATTACAAATTGTGCTGCTATAAACATGGGTGCACATATATTGCTGTGGTATGATGTTTTTAATTCTTTTGGGAAGATATCCAGAAAGGGAATAGCTGGGATGAACAGAAACTCTAGTCTTAGTTTTTTGAGAGATCTCTATACTGATTTCCAAAATGGGTGCACCAGTCTACACTCTTACCAACAGTGGAGAAGGGTTCCTTTTCCCCCCAGCCTCTCCAGCATTTGTTATTTTTCAGTTTCTTGATTCTTTCCAGTGTGAGGTGAAATCTCAGTGTTGTTCTAATTTGTATCTCTTGAATGACCAGTCATGTTGAACATTTTGCTGTTTGTATTTCTTCATCTGAGAAGTGTGTATTCATCTCAGATGCCCATTGTTGGATTGGGTCTTTAAATGTGGGAGGGCTGATCTTTTTCAATTCTTTATATGTTCTCAATAGTAATCCTTCATCTGAGGAACATCTGGCAAACATTTGCTCCCAAGTTTTGGGTTGTCCCTTCTGTTGGTGATTTCTCTTGCTGTGCAAAAGCTTTTCAATAGGAAGAGATCCCAGTTTTTGATTCTTTGTGATAGTTCCCGTGCAATCAGGGTTTTATGTCTTGAAGATAATCTAATAACTCCATAAGGGAATTCATGGAATGGAAGAAAAAACTGTAGAAACCAGGTCTTTGGAGATTGTAATCTGGGTTTCCATGGCACCTCAAACCTTGATTCTCTTCATTTCTCACTCTTCTTTTCTCTCATTCTCTTCTATTGAAGGTGTATCTTTTCCACTATGCAGCAAAACATGATCACCTGCCACCTCACTATATCAGTGAGGGTCCCAACAGGAAAGGGAGGCTTTTCAAACTGTATAACCTAAGAGGAGTGTAGTAAATAGACTATTTACAAACATATGGCTAAAGTTACCAGAAAGGACAGTGCAGTGCTCCAGGGTTGGAAATAGCCTGGTGGGATGTTTCCACTTCTGAGTCTGAAGAGATGAGGGGGAGGAGCAGGTACTAGAACTAGAGATGGATAAGGTTTCTTGGAGAGGTCACACGACAAGGAATAAATCAGACTGCATTTCAACCTCAGTCTCTTCTTCATTTTTATTATCTGCTAGTCTTCTCCATAATTTAACTTCACTGAAAACTGGAAGGAAAGAGCCTAGGGATAAACTTGAATAAACTGGAATTCTCTCATGGAGTTATTAGATTATAGCATTATTTCTTGTTACTGTTATCTATATATTCCATGCATTCAGATAAGTAACATGAGGTTCATTAGTGTTTGAGCTGGATTTTCTGTTACTTACCAGGAAGTGTACTAGAGTAGTTAATTGCTAATGAAACTGAAGTTCACAGGCCACTCCTCTGAGGCACAGAGTGGGCTATAGAAAGTTAGAGGATGAATTT
This sequence comes from Dolichotis patagonum, assembly GCA_004027295.1. Taxonomy (NCBI): domain Eukaryota; kingdom Metazoa; phylum Chordata; class Mammalia; order Rodentia; family Caviidae; genus Dolichotis; species Dolichotis patagonum. The sequence goes on from PVJX010008377.1 coordinate 13,151, forward strand.
AAAGGAGTAAGTAGAAGACATCCAGTACACTATGGTTAACAACTTCTGCAGAAAGAGAGTGTTTCTGCTTCATAGCATTGGTAAAGAATTCTAGTCTTATTTAGGACAATGTCTCACTTCTTGGATCAATGGTTAAACATGTAAGTAATTCCTCAGTCCTAACAAATATTCTACAGAGTTGTTCTTGGAAGACTCTATTGCAGAGAGGTTTTATTATAAAGCATAAATATCACTATGAGCAGACAGAATATTTAGATCCTACCTGATTTTCTACTGACCTGGTTAATTTATGAAGTTAAATGCAAGAGCTATCATAAAGCATCGCAGACTAGTGTAGCAACATTATGATGTACATAATCTATGTTCAAATTTCAATTATTCCACTTACCAAATCTGTGAAACCAAACAAGTCTTTTATTTTCCCTATGCTTCACCTATAAAGAAACTAAGATCTTAGAGATTTATGAGAGCTAAATAAGATAATGTATATAAAACAATTAGTACAGTCATAAATGTTATGTAGTATTCAAAGAAGAAATGGGTACTGTATATATGATGGAATACACACTATCCAAGCGAATGTGATTCAAGTCTTAAATCAGTTTTGATATTTTATGGATGTCCCATCATCTTTACCTGTTCTCAGGTAAATGCTGAAAGTTTTAAAATGTTCTCAGAAGTCAGATGGGAATTAAAATGCAGTATCCATTTCTGGTAAGCTGGGTTGGATAACATGAGTTGGACTCCAAAGAATAGGATTTGGACCTGCACATGGGAAACGTTACTTCTTTAGAGCTTATCCAATCTCACATGTAGAAGACCAATGTCAGCTTCATGCTACAGTGACCAGGGCAAGGCAGCTAGCATACAAGAGGAAGTAAAGCAAATAGGATCTCATGACCTTCAGCCTTTTACCAGAGGTAGCATCAGGAATGTACCATCTATCTACAGTAAAAAATACAACAAACAAACCCAAAAAACCTAAAAGAGTTATAGAAATCCTTTCAATATATCCTATACTTAAGATACAGAGAGAGGAAAACTGGCTAGAAACGAGTCCTAAATACAGGTGTGGTTCAAGAACTACTGGGCCAAATACTGTGACGAGCAGTGGTGGTAGCAGCAATGTAACCACTGAGAGACCAAGACATTAAGAGAAATCTAGACATATCACTCAGAGTCTCTGCCAATCCTACTGTCTTGAAAGTCTCCAGTGTCTGAGCATCTCTCCACCTAACCCTTGGGAAACTCCTATATTAGTAGAATTTACTGATTCTGACAAAAATAAGTTTATGCCATGAACTTTGTCAGTCCACAGCCAGTCCACTGGCTCTACTGAGCATTTCAAGATCCCTTTGGTATCTCTCATTAGGCTTTGGCCCAGGGTACTGATGACTTTTTAGAAATGAGTAATCATACATTAGGTAAAATGTGAATTTAGAAAACAGTCTGGTCATAAAGTGACCTAAAGATATTGTGTAGGCCGCCAAAGTAAGCTTTCTATTAGATGCTGAAACTGTATAAAGTCATAATAAGTGGTACTGGTATACAGATAGCTAGATAGGCTAATGGAAAAAAACAGAGGGCCAAAAAATGTACTGGAACTAGGTATAGGATAAAGATGGTATTTCAAATAAACAAAGAAGGATTACTCAATAAATAATGCTAGAACAATAGGATAACCTTATGAAAATATTCAATGAGAACTGTTTCCTACCACACTCAAAAATACACTGAAGATGGATTACAAATCCAAATCTAAAAAGCAAAACTTTTTTAAAATCAAAACTTTAAAACAAAGGGATTTTTAAGGAAAAATATTTTATCATGTATGTCGTATAGTAAATACCCCCAAAAGTAAGTGACTTAAAACAACCATCATTTTATTTGCTCTCAGTTCTGTAGTCAGCAGTTTTGGATGGCTATAAATGGTGGGCTGGGCTGGTTCAAAGTGGGCAGTCTTAAAACGGGTCATTCATTTGGCTGCAGTCATTAGCAGGATCTCCTGCTCCAAGGTAGTCTAACGCAGACTCACTTACATGACTGGCACTTGCTGCTGGCCATGTCTCCAGCAGGCAAGGCTCGAAAGTGTTGTGTTTCAAAACACAAGTCCCAGTGCCCATACACTTTTCAAGTCTTTGCTTATACCACATTTTCTGATGTCCATTTGGCCAAAGTAAGTCATAGAGATCATTCGTCCAATTACTCTCAGACCACGTTCCACCTGCTACACATTGTACAAAAAACTTTTTAAATTACAAAAAATATAATATAGTGCTATTATTCACATTTCTCACTATGTATTCTGTGCAATTTTGCCTTAGAAATATCAGATTAATGAATTTTAATCAAAGACAGCATGTGGAACATGTAAGCAAATGCTCTTAGGAAAGAAAGCAGACGAGTTATGGGGCAAGACAAAGAAGAACAGATGACCAGGTTACTGCTCTACAATACAGAATATTTGCATATTAACTGTACAACAAATGTGAATCATCAATACTGAGTTAGTAAATTTAAAGTCATTTTAAATAGGCCATCATACAGTAAAAATACAATACAGGCAGTTCAACATGGACATCCATTTTTGCTTGAGTAACTGAAAATGAAGTACTAATAGATGAAAACAAATACAATAGAAATATACCTAATCGATAGTTAAATAAAAATACTGTAAGGTCAAAAAGTTACTCTTTAGGTTTTTCATAGCGTAAATTGAATGAACTGAAGCTCTTTTTGAAGGGGAATGTATTCAGTGTTTTTGAAATAAAATATTTTCCTCTAATGCTATTGTTATAAAGCTGGAACACAACAACCTTAACATGTCATAAAAGCTATCTGTTTTATGTACACTTGTAATTCAAATGTGTATAAAGACTACAAAACATTCAGGAATTTAAAAACTGCAAACAAGTAAGAGAGAAACATAATAAAAAGTCAATATCTTGATGTTTAAATTACATAGTGCTGAGAGCTATAGTGTGAAGAAGGCATTTTCCAAAGGTTACACATTACCAAATTCCCTTTTTACCAAAATATGGTCAAGCAAATAGAAGAAATAACACAAAAGGGCAGACTTAGAATAAATAAGTGACATAATTCAAATCAGTGATTCATTGAAAAACTGTAAGGGAGAAGAATGGTTCTTCATCTGTGATAAGAAGAAGTCAGAATTAATTCTAAAACCAAGAGTTGGGTGTGCCTGGAACAGAATTAGACAGAAAAAACTACTAAGGGGGGAGGCCTGTTTGAGGATCAGTATTTACCAATTTATTCCATATTAGGCTGGTTCCATCCTAGGGGGCAAAACCCTCTACTAAGTCAGTCTCAGGAGTTAGTATCTATCCTCAGGGTTGATGTGGGAAGTTATGTACCCAATATTCTGTGGCTTGGGACTCTGCTAGACTCACTTCAGAAAGGACCTGTCAAGGACAATGTCTAAATCAGATAGGTTCTTCTACTCAAGATACCTTGATAAGGGCCAGGGATTTAGCTCAGCAGCATAAGCACCTGCCTGGCAAGCATGAGGTCATGAGTTTGATCCCTGGTACAAAAAAAAAAAAAAAAGATACCTTGATAACAGGGAACATGGTGGAATGAAGATGTTGCCTGAGTTATGAGTTAGGTTGATCCATCCTCATACCCTGTAACTATTCCCCAAAAGGAATGGTAAGGAAAAAAGGGAACACTATCTACATAAAAGTTTTTCTTATCTCACTGGTCTTTAGTTCCTCCATGTCTTGCTCATGCATTCTGCATTGCCATATATTATTTAGCATTATGCCTCTTGTGTTAGCTACTTTCTCATTGCTGAGACAAAATATTCAACACCCAAAGGTAAAGATTTGTTTAGCTCCCAGTTCACAGAGGTTCATGGCAGCAGCAGAAGAGAGCAAAAGCAAGAGAGAGAGAGAGAGAGAGAGAGAGAGAGAGAGAGATATTCTTTCTGTCCCTTGTGTCCAGTCTACTGGGATTAGGGCAATGCCAATCTAATCAGTGGACTGAGCCAGCAATTGCTCTAATACCAGCATTGCACTATGAATCAATCACACCATCAATCTAGATTCAGCCACCTCCAAAAAGACTATGACCACATGACACATTGAGAGAACATCTAGACACAAACCGTAACATCTTTCTTCTCCACAAAATAACATGAAATTCTCAGCATAGATAAATCCACACAACCCCTAGCTATCATTGCTCCCTCACCAGCCATTCCAGACTGCTACACCTGTTCTAAATTTTCCTCCTATTCCTAGTCTAGCAGTTCAAACAACTTTTTCTCCCTGCAGTTCTAGTTGTCATGGCAACCAAAACACTAGTTCAAAGGAAAAAATCATATAGCAAGGCTACACAGAATTTGAGCTATCTTCAGCTGACTTCCTGAGACTACTTCCTTTCTTTCATCTTGAGTGCATGTAATAAATAAACTACAGTCTTTGCGGTTAGTTTTAATTGTTTAACATGCTTAGTTCAAAAAGCATATGTGTTGAGGGAACTGGTTTAACCTGTTTAAAAGAGTTTCATTGCTAGCCTCTAAGACTATTTGCTTTCATTACTTCAGATGTTTAAAAAACTCATGAAAAAACTTCAAAAGTGACTCACAAAGGATTTTAATGAAATTCCACTCACTGCAGACAAACAATATCTCCTTTCTTTCATTTGTTCTGTTTTTGGTTTTGTTTAGGTTTGGTTTGTTTTTCTCCTTTGGTAATGAAAGTTGAACCTAGGGCCTCATGCATGCTAACCAAGTACTTTAAAACCGAGTTATGCCCCCGACCCCTTTTATTTTTTGAAACACGGTCTTCTAAATTACTTAGGCTGGCCCTAAACTTATGATCCTCCTGCTTTGGCCTCCCAAGCAGATGTTATTTCTTGATAACAGGAAATGCTTAAGTAAACTTACATAGTCTGTAGAGCTCCATCTTTGCTTACTTTGCCCTGATTGAGATCAAACATAGCAACAGTTTTTCCAGGTGTTCAGTGACAACACAATACAGAGAGAATAGGCTTTTCTTAAGACAAAGTATATACTAATTATTTGAAGAGGCACTGGTACCTCATGAGGTTAAACTACTATTTATTACCTCTAAAATAAAGATGTGTACAGTCAAACATAAATTTTTTAAAAAAGTAAGTATCTATTAACCTCTTTACAAACGTGTTTCTCTTAAGGTTTCTACGGGCAGTGAATGATGTTTCAATGTCCTCTCCAGGATACATTTATTACACCATTCATTCAAGAGTCTAGGAGAGTGTGGCCGTCTACGTTTCATTTTTCTGTCTCTCTCTCTCTCTGTCTGTTTCTGTCTCTTCCTCTTCTCTGTCCCCTTCTCCTTGTTTCTCTTTTTTTTCCTTGTCTTTCTCTGTCTTTAGAGATATTATGCGAGTGTCTCCATATGTGACTTCCGCATTTCCCTGTACTGGCAGAGCCCCACTTTTGAGGAGGTTCCATCTTCCCACCCAAGGCTCTCTATCACCAGCCCCAGAAGGGGACTGTGATTGCTCTAAGGCACTCATGTGCTACCCACCCTGCCAGGGATCAATTGAACATGTGTCTAATTGGATAAACAGATAGGAGTAGAAATTTGCCAATGATCTTAGGAAAGTGTTTCTGCAACTAATAAAGAGACACACAGTCCCTTTCTGCCATTGAACATCATAGGACTCAGATGTGAAGCCTGAGAATGCAGTAGCCTCTTGCAACCCTAAGATAAGAGATGACACAGAGAGGATGGCAGAGTACTGAGCCATTGAATAAATCAATTCTGGATTGGTCTCAACTTCTTATTATCAGAAATAGTGTTTCCCTATGGGTTTGTTTCAGTTTGTTTGTTTGTCTGTTTGTTTTCAGTTGTACTGGGGATCAAACCCAGGGCCTTACTCATGTCTGGCAAATATTTTACCATTCAGTACCTCCCCAGTCCTGTGTTCCTCTATAGTTTTAGCCAATTAAATTAAGGTTTGTTATTACCAAAACCAATGCAATATATCCAACCAACATATCTCAACACATTGCCAAGATACTGTCTTTTACTATAAAAACCAACCTATAAAATTAGTAGAGGCAATTAATCTGCCAAATATACAAATAACACAGGGATGCAAAAAGCATGAAAATACAAGGTGACATGACCCCTCTAAGGGAACTCAATAACTCTTTTAACAATAGACCCTAAAGAAAAGGAAACCAATAAACTGCTCCAAAAGTAATTCTATGCAATGATTTTAAGAATGCTAAATGAGGTACAGTTTTCTTCCATGAATAAAGTGGTATCTCAGTTCATGAATTTAAGTATAACTGTATTTACAGACAATTTAATAAAATTAGGAAGACAATTCATGATCCGAATGAGAAATCTGGAAAAGACCTACACATCAAGAAAAAGAATAAATAAAAGTCCTTGAGATGGAAAACTCAATAAATGAAATTTTCAAAATACAGTTGAGAATTTGAGAGGCTGAGGCAAGAGGAACATGAGTTCAAGCCTAGATCTGCCACCACATATAACTGACTCTGTAGCCATTGATTCTGTGCCCTGGTCATGGCTGTCAGCCACCTCCAAGTCCTCACCTGTGTTTTATTTTCCCTCAGCATGGGGCAAGAAAGGCATTGACCAACTGAAAAATCTGATCATGGTTGAGACCAACCTCTAGGCAGAAGGGTAAGCCTAGAGGGTTGGCAGGTCCAGACACAAACAATGGACCAGGCAGTAGTGCCAGTTCCAAGAAAACTCTAAGGCTACTGTAAACTGCAAAAATAACACAGGATTTTTCCTTAAAAAAAAAAGACTCCTGCATGGCAGTCTAGAATTGAAGAAGAAATCCAATGCAGCAGTTATCATATTTGAGAGAGTATAATCAGGAGCCATTTTAGGAAGGGGTTTATTGCATAAGACTAAGCCACAGAACAACTACATAACAACTGCACTTCAGGGTTTCCAGTGTTAAGCTATGACAGTGACTAAGTGAGAGACAGCCACAAGAGACAGTCACAGAGAGGGTATGGGTTAGATATAGGCTAGTTAAGAAGTTTAAATTTAGCTTAGGAAGGGCAAGGGCCCTGTCCTCTGTGATAAGAAGCCATGCCTCGCATCTGTGGCTTTCAGAAGCTGATGAATCTGAAAGTGCTAGCATTAAGTCTAGGGTACATGGACAGAGGGCAATCAGGAGTTGCAGGTCAGGAAGTCTCGCAAACCCACAGGCCATAAAACTAGACAGAGAAAACTGTGACTTCACAGATTCAAAGACTGCAGATCCTGGAAAGAAGCCACTCATTCAAGAATACAGGGGAAGTCTAGCCCCCTTGTGCACGCTGGTCGCCATTGGGACTCTCCTGTGGGTATCCAGTTTGAACCAGGAGAACCAGCCAGCCATGCCTTGGTGAAGCCACAAGTATCTGGAAAAGCCATGCTACACCCCAGTGCCTCCTGGGGAACGTGGGTTAGGAGAAACTCAGGTGCCTGACCCATTCCCCTACACTGTGAATTGGTAGCCAATATGGGAAGCTCCTAGAACCCTACAACCCACTTGTTCAGAAGAACTCAGGAAAATGTCAAGACAAAGGAGCAAAAGCCAATCTCTGGCCTCTGGCCCACAGAGAACAAGTTCAGGAGACATGAACGTGGAATAAAGTGAAAGTTGGACGCCTGAAGTTTCAAGGAAGATGGCAATTGAGATAAAGAAACTACTTCATGAGGCTGTAAAAGAAATCAGATCAGAAATAATATCTCAGGTAAAAGAAGAAATGGCAAACATAATAAAAGGGTTGCTGAACATATCTAAAGAAGATATAGGTAAGAAAAAAAAAGAGGAGCATAGGACAATGAGAGAAACCTTGAATGAACAATATAGAGAAGAATTGGAATGCATGAAACAGACTCAGAGATAGTTAGGAAATTAAAAACTCCATTGAAAGCTGGCAAAACTGCTTGAATGAAACTGAAGACAGATTTTCAGACCTTGAAGACAGGATTGCAGCTAGTAATCACACAAGGAAAGATCTCTTAAAAATAACAAAGAACCAGGAAATAACAATTCTACAGCTTCAAAATGATGAAAAGAAAAATAATTTAAGATGATAGATGTGATCTTAAAAAGCAGATGTCAACACAAATGACATAAAGAGATTCTTTACAGAAATAATAGTAGAGAACTTACCAAGCATGGGAAAAGGATCTGACATTCAGACAAGGGAGGAATATAGGACTCCAACTAGCCATAACAAAAGTAAATCTATACCCAGACATATAATAACCAAGATCCCAGAAATTCAGCATAAGAACAGAATATTAAAGGCTGTTAGAAAAAAGAAACAGATCACCTACAAAGGAAAACCCATCAGAAGCACGACAGACTTCTCAGCACAAACTCTCAAGTCAAGAAGTGCTTGGAGTGAAGTGGTTCAAGTCCTGAAAGAAAACAACTTCCAACCCTGACTGATGCATTCTGCAAAACTATCTTTCAAAATTAATGGAGAAACAAGATACTTCCATGACAAAGAACAACTGAAGGAATTGATGACCACCAAACAACCCTACAAAGAGCACTGAAGGATATTCTAGAGAGAGAGAAAAATGACCATGATCCCAAGAACAGTAGCAAAGTGGGATCACCAAGTGGGGCAGACAAATGGAAGGGAAAAGTAGGGAGTCCACAGCAGGAAAAAAGCATGGCACAGATGAACCAGTGCATGTTAGCCACAACCATTAATATAGGTGGCCTCAGTTCACCAATAAAAAGAAACACAGGCAGAGTGGATCAAGAAACAAGATCCATCAATATGCGGTATACAAGAAATGCATTAACTTAAAAGGAAACTCACAGATTGAAAGTCAAAGGAGAGAAAACAGTGTTCCATGTGGCAGGGAACTAACTAGAAAAAGCAAGAGTAGCTTGCCCATCAACCACAGATTGGATAAGAAAGATATGACATTTTTATACAATGGAAAGTCACTCAGCTATAAAGAAGGATAATCATGAGGCTCTTGTAGGTGAATGGATGCAACTTGTAATCATGCTATTGGGTGAAATGGTTCAGACTCACATAGCTGAACATCATGTTGTCTCCCTAGTATAAAAAACTGATGCAGTTAGTGGGATTGAAAATATACAATAGATATCATGAAAGTGAAAGGAGAGGAAACATCTGTAAAGGGAAGGTAGTAGTCATTGTTAATTCCCTATTATTTTGTTTTAAAGTTCTGTATCATTTTCATTGTTTTGTTTGATTTTATTCTGTTTTGTTTTGTTTGATTTTATTATATCTGATGGCATGGGCAGCTATTTCAAATATAACAAGATATATTATGGTAGCCATTGTTGATTTCCTATTATCTTGTTTTGAAATCCTGTATTTCTTTCACTGTTTTGTTTTGATTGGCTTTATTCTCTTTTATTTTGTTTGGTTTTATTCTCTTAAAAATAAAAAATTTTTAAAGAAAGAATACAGGGAAATGTTTTTTTACTCATTTTTCTCTTCATTGGCTTTTTTGTGGGAGATTGGGGATTTTTTCCTTTTAATATTTTCCTTCTCGCCTTATTTTCTTTTTTTAATTTTACTCACTGATTTTTTTCTTATTTTTTGTTTGTTGTGTTCTATTTTTATCTAATTCTATTAATTTTCCTTTTTCTCCTTAATAGAATCTTTTCTCTTTTCTCTCCCCAATCTCATCTCCTATTGTTCAATTTTCAAGTTTTACTGTTTTCATTCTCCCATTCCACACCTGCTCCATCTTTGTAGCATAAGCATTAAGCTTTATTAACCATAAGAGAGTTACCTCTATGCTATTACCGTTCAGTTCTTTTCTATTGTTAGTAGAGGTATAGTTGTTGCATTTAGTAGATATTTACTGTATGTCAGTGTTTGGTCTGTCACAGTGTTTATCATTACTACAGTGATAAATTACCCTTATAGTGATAAGGGTGATACATTGTTGGTTATTAAGGTATGTCAATATCTGATTCTTTTTGATGCTATTATTGTTATGGGTTTTGTTCTTATTTCCAAGATAGGATAGTTGCTGCTATTATTTTTTTCTCTGTATGCCAATATCTGAAAAGTCTTTGTGTCATTAATGATATATGGTCCTTTTTTGAAGACCTAGGTGCTGGGCCAATTATACTGTACCTTCCCCTCCCAAATTAGCGGAGGTGGCTGGATCTTCTGACAGAAGCAAAGAAAAGCCAATAGTTAGCTATACTCAGAGCACATCAGTGAAAAAAAGTATACGCTAACTAAAAAGATCTCCATACTAGCCACATGGCTACTATAGTCTTTTAACTATAATCAACTCACAAACCTCAGCATGCAGGCACACATGCACACACACCTGCATGAACACACACACACACACATACACACCCCAAAACAAACAAATGTAACATAAAAACATAATCAGACAAGGCAAGAAAATGCCTCCACATACTCCCATCTCCCACAAAGATAATCCATGAGGTATATAAGGGGAAGAAACCAAAAGCCACATAACTGAATTATACAAAAGAGGAGATAAAAAATAGATCAGTAAGGTGTTCAGTAAGTTCAAAGAAGATATCACTAAACTAATAATGGACTTAATAAACAAAATGATCAGTGAGTTTACAGAAAATTGCAATAAAAAGCCAGCTGAGGTAAACAAAATGGTATAGAACATGAATGGCCAGTTTAGTAAAAGAGTCCATGAAAAGGTACTAGCTTTCAGTCTGGGGAACTGAGGGTGTGCAAGGTGATTTCCAGTGCACTTGCGCTCAGGGAGAGCTTTGGACCATCGCTCCCAAAGGTCATGACCCTGCCCAGCTTCCTGAACCACTGGAGGATGCACAGGATGTCCCACAAGCCTGACGGCCACGCCTAGCCACCTCCATCGAGTCCTGGGAGCTGAGGTGGTGCAAGGTGATTTCTATCACACTTGCTCTCTGGGAGAGCTTTGGACCATTGCTCATAGGGGGTTAGGATCCTGCCCAGCATCCTAGACAACTGGAGGATGCATGGGAGATAACCATGGGCCTGACTGGGCCATGCCCAGTGACCTCTAATCAGTCCTGGGAGCTAAGGGCATGCAAGCTGATTTCCAGCACACTCACGCTGGGGGAGAGCTTTGGACCATTGCTCCCAGTGGTTAGACCCCGCCCAGCATCCTAGACCACCAGAAGACATACGGCAGGTCCTGTGGGCCTGACTGGGCCATGCCCAGTGACCTCCATTCAGCCCCAGGGGCTGAGGGTGCACAAGGTGATTTCCAGAACACCCAGGGGAAGCTTTGGAACATCACTCGAAACCCTGAAATATAGGAAAATGACAAAACGAAAGACCAAAATGCAATCTCAAACCTCCAGCCCATACCAAGCAAGACTAGGAGCCATGTACATAGAAGAAAATATAAGCCATACACCTGAAATGATAACAACTGAAATAAAGAAACAACTCCAGGAAGCTATAAAAGAATTCAAATCACAAATAATCTCACAGGTAAAAGAAAAAATGATAAACATAATGAAAGAAATGCTGAACACATCTAAAGAAGACAGTTAAAAAATTAGAGGAACAATGCAAAAAAGATGGAAACCCTGAATGAACAATATAAGAAACAAACATAATACATGAAGCATATTCAAAAAGATATACAGGAAATCAAGAATTCCATTGAAAGTTGGCAAAACCACCTCAACGAAAGTGAAAATAGAATTTCAGACCTCAAAGACAAGATTGCAGCTACTGAACAGGAAAGGAAAGATGTTTTAAAAATAACAAGGAGACCCTGGCACGTCGGGACCTGCACCATGTGGTTGACTTGGGGTGCCGGGAGAACAAGGAGCTCCTCCCCTCTCTGGGGGCAGCTGTGAACCTGCCGGAGTGTGGGCCGAGAATCAGACATCTCACTTCATCCTGTCCCCCGCCCTGTGACCCCCCTCCCCATCCCCCCTGCTTAGCAAGTGGGAGCCAGTGAACTACACATCTTGTGAAAAGATTGGCTATGTTATTTAGTATGCGCTCCCCATATGCAAAGATAAGGACAACCATTTGGAAGAAAACAAGAGACAGATAGTGAAGATCTCTGGTTGTCTAGCTTTGAAATTTATGCTTTCTTATGTCTCATTCTGTTCTGTTTTGTTGTGTTTAATTTTACCCTGTTTTAAAATAAAATTTAAGAAAATAACAAGGAAACAGAAAATAACAATTCAACAAATGCAAGATGATGCAAAGAATAACAACGTAAGATTGATCAGGATAAATGAAAAAGAAGAGGACAACACAAATGATTATCAAGACACTATTTAAAGAAGTAAAAGCTAAAAATTCCCAAACATGAGAATGGAAATGGACATACAGATCAGTGAAGCATATAGAACTCCAAATAGCCATAACCAAAATAAAACCACACCCAGACATATAATAATCAACATCTCAGAAATCCAACGTAAGAAGAGAATATGAAAAGCTGTTAGAGAGAAAAGATAGATCACTTATAAAGGAAAAGCTATCAGAATCATAGCAGACTTCTCAATACAAACAATGAAGTCAAGAAGACCATGGAGTGAAGTATTTCAGGTCCTAAAGGAAAACCACTTCCAACCCAGAGTGATGTACCCTGAAAAACTGTCCTTCAAAATGGATGGAGAACTAAGATACTTCCATGACAAAGAACAGCTGAAGAACTTCATGAACACCAAACCAACCCTGCAAAGAATACTGAAAGACATTCTAGATAGATATAGGAAAAAACCCACTAAGCAAGGCAGACAATTAAACAGAGTGGAAAGGTAAAGAAGCAACAGCAGAAAGATAACATGTCAAAAATAAGCCAACATATAACAGTTATAACCATTAATGTAAATGGCCTCAATTCACCAATTAAAAGAAACAGACTGACAGAATGGATCAAGAAACAACATCGAACCATATGCTGTCTACAAGAAACCCATCTAACCCAAAAGAAAACTCATAGACTGAAAGTCAAAGGATGAAAAACAATATTTAATGCAACAGGAACTCCCAAAAAAGCAGTGGTAACTATTCTGTTTGCAGACAATGTGAACTTCAAACCAAGAATGATCCGAAGAGATAAAGAAAGTCACTACATACTAGTTAGGAGAAAACTTCAAGAGGAAGAGATAACAATCTTAAGTATATATGTACCAAATTCGGGAGCACCCAGCTATACAAAACAAGTATTAACAGAAATGAAAAATCAAATAAGCAATCTCACAATTGTAACAGGAGACCTTAAAACACCACTGACACAAAGGGACAGATCAACCAGAGAGAAAATCAGCAAAGAAATAACAAAACTGAATCACACTTGTGAACAAATGAACTTGATAGACATATACAGAATGTACCACTCAACAATATCAGAATATACATTCTTCTCAGCAGTACATAGGACATTCTATAAAATAGATCATATCATAGCCCACAGAACATACTTAAGTAAATGCAAAAATATTGAAATTATTCCATGCATGTTATTGGATCATAGTGGTATGAAACTAGAAATTAATGATAAAAGGAACTGAAAAAAACTCACAAACACATGCAAATTGAATAATACACTCCTGAGCAACCAGTGGGTCACAGAGGAAATTAAAGAAGAAATTAAACTATATCTACAGGCAAATGAAAATACAAATACAACTTACCGGAATCTGTGGGATGCAATGAAAGCAGTCCTCAGAGGAAAATTTATTGCAGTGAATTCCCACATCGGGAAAACAGAATGAACACAAATAAACAACCAGATGCTACACCTCAAACATCCAGAAAAAGAAGAACAAGCCAAGCCCAAAGCCAAAAGAAGGGAGGAAATTATAAGGATCAGAGCAGAAACCAATGCAATAGAGACTAAGAAAACAATACAAAGAATAAACGAATCAAAGAGTTGGTTCCTTGAAAGAATAAATAAAATTGATAAGCACCCAGCCAACCTTATTTTAAAAAGGAAAGAAAAAACTCAAATTCATGCAATAAGAAATGAAAAGGGTGAAATCACTACAGACTCGGCGGAAATACAGAAGATCATTAACACCTATTTCAAAAACCTCTACTCTCATAGGTTCGATAACACAGAAGAAATGGACAGATTCCTAGAAACATATGAAATACCAAAGCTGGGTCAAGAAGATGTAAAACTGCTGAATAACCCAATTTCTATTAATGAAATTGAAAATGTAATTAAATCCTTACCAACAAAGAAGAGCACAGGCCCAGATGGATTCACTGCAGAATTCTACAAAAATACAAAGACTTAATGCCAACACTTCTCAAACTCTTCAATGAAATTGAAAGGGAAGCAATTCTTCCTAACTTATTCCTGGAAGCAAATATTACTCTAGCACCAAAACCAGAGAAAGACCCATAAGAGAACTACAAGCCAATCTCCCTAATGAATAGATGCAAAAATTCTCAATAAAATATTGGCAAACAGGATGCAGCAAATCATCAAGAAGATTATACACCATGACCAAGTGGGATTCATCCCAGGAATGCAGGGATGGTTCAACATATGTAAATCAATAAATGTAATCCACCATATCAATAGAGCCAGGAATAAGAATCACATGATCATCTCAATAGATGCAGAAAAAGCTTTTGATAAGGTCCAAGACTTATTCATGATAAGAACCTTACAGAGAATTGGAATAGATAGTCTTTACCTCAATATGATAATGGCCATCTATGACAAACCAACAGCCAGCATCATATTAAATGGCCAAAAACTGAAAGCCTTTACTCTAAAATCAGGCACAAGACAAGGATGCCCATTATCACCACTCCTATTCAACATAGTGCTGGAAATACTAGCCAGAACAATTAGACAAGAGAGAGAAATAAAAGGAGTAAGGACAGGAAGAGAGGAAGTTAAATTACCATTATTTTTGATTACATGATAATCTACATAGAAGACTCCCAAAACTTCATTGAAAGACTCCTAGATATAATAAATAAATTCAGTAATGTAGCTGGATACAAAGCCAACACTCAAAAAACAATAGCATTCCTATACATTAACAACAAAATCACTGAGAGAGAAATAAGAGAAGCCACACCCTTCACACTAGCATCCAAAAAAAATGAAATACTTAGGAATTAATCTCACAAAAGAAGTAAAAGAGCTATACAAGGAAAATTATAATACCCTGAAAAAAGAAATCGAAGAGGGCCTCAGAAAATGGAAAGACATCCCCTATTCATGGATGGGAAGAACAAACATTGTGAAAATGGCCATTCTCCCAAATTACTATACAAATTCAATGCAATCCCAATCAAAATACTACTAATATACCTCATAGATCTAGAGAAATCACTCCTAAAATTCATCTGGAACCAGCAGAGACCTAGAATAGCAAAGGCAATTCTAGGCAACAAAGGCAAGGCAGGAGGTATCACAATCCCTGACTTGAAGTTATACTACAAAGCTACTGTAATAATATCAACATGGTACTGGAATAAAAACAGACCTGAAGATCAATGGAATAGATTAGAAGACACAACTACAACTACAAACACACTCAGCCACCTTATATTTGATAAAGGGGTCAAACACATTCACTGGAAGAAAGACAGTCTCCTTAATAAATGGTACTGGAAAAAATGGCTCTCCACATGCTGAAAACTAAAACCAGACCCATGCCTATCACCATGTACTAAATTAAAGTCTAAATGGATCAAAGATCTAAATATTAAAACAGAAATACTAAATCTGTTGGAAGACAAAGTAGGTAGAAATATTGAAGACATACGGGTAGGTAGAGAATTCATAAACAAGAATCAAACCGCAAAGGAAATACTTCCCAGAATCAGTAACTGGGATCACATCTTATGAAAGACTTTCTGCATGTCCAAAGAAATCTCCAGCATAGTGAAAAGAAAACCCACAAATTGGGAAAAAAATCTTAGTGAACTCCCCCTCAGACAAAGGACTTCTGTCTAGAACATATAAAGAATTTAAAAAATCAGACCCCTGAAATTCAAAATGCCCAAAAATGGGCATCTGAGATGAATACACAATTCTTAGATGAAGAAATACAAATGGCAAATAAATACATGAAAAAATGTTCAATATCATTGGTCATCAGAGAAATGCAAATTAAAACAGCTCTGAGGTTCCATCTCACTCCAGAAAGAAAGGCCAGGATAAAGAAAACTACCAAGAACAAATGCTGGAGAGGCTGTGGCGAAAAAGTAACTTTTCTGCACTGTTGTTGGGAGTGTAGACTGGTGCAACCACTATGGAGATCAGTCTGGAGATTCCTCAAAAAGCTGGGTTTGGAAGTCCCATTTGACCCAACTATTCCACTTCTGGGCATAGTCCCAGAAGAACTGAAAACCTCGTACCACAGTGATATATGTGCACCCATGTTTATAGCAGCACAATTTGTAATAGCCAGATCTTGGAAACAACCTAAGTGTGGTATTTTTATACAATGGAGTACTACTCAGCTATAAAGAATGATCACATTGAGATATTTATAAATAAATGGATGCAACTTGAGACCATGCTCATAAGTGAAATAAATCAAACTCACATGTATAAATACCGTATAGTCTCACTAGTGTAAGAAATGGTAAGAATACATAAGATTTTATGGTAAACATAGTTACCCATTATATTGCTTTGAAGTCTTATAAGGTTTTCATTCATTGGTTGGAATGGTTTTATTTTGTTTGATTTTATTATGTGTGATGGTATGAACTGCTACTTTGAAGAAAACAAGACATTATGGCAGTCATTGCTGATTTAATATCATCTTGCTGTGAAGTCCTACCATGCTTTTGTTCTTCTGTTTCCATTGGTTCTATCATGTTGTGCCTTACTGGATTTTAATATGTATGATAGTATAAACAAATTTTTTAATGAAAATGAGATATTATAGTAGCCATTGATCATTCTCTGTTATTCAGTTCAGAATGCCCTGTAATTCTTTCATTCTTTTGAATGGTTTTATACTATTTTGTTATGTTTGATATTATTGTGTGTGAAGGTATACTCAACTATTTCAATGAAAAGAGACATTATGGTAGCTACTGATGATATCCAGTTGTCTTGTGAAATGCTGTGTTCCTTGCATTGTTCTGTTCTGATTTGCTTTAATGTTCTCTTTTGTTTTATTCTCTTTAAAATAAAAAAAGAAAAGGTATTAAACAGAAATCTGAGAGAGTAAAAAGTCTATTGAAAGAATGAGCAATAGAAGTGACCAATGTGAAGACAGTTTCAGAAATAGAGACAGAGCTGTTGTCAGTGGCCACTTACTGAGAGATATCTAAAAAACAGCAAAAGAACTTTGGGCTGGAAATATAGCTCAGTGGCATAAGTGCCTGCATGGCAAGTGCAAGGTCATGAGTTCAATCCCCTGTACAAAAAATTAAATTAAATTAAATTAAATTAAATTAAATTAAACTAAATTAAAACTTAAAAAGCCAACAGCTTCTGAATGATGCCAAAAAGACTAACGTAAGATTAATTGGAATTAGTGAAAAATCAGAAGACAATATAAGTGGCATACAAAAATTCTTTACAAAAATTGGCAAAAAAATTTCCAAATATGGGGAAGGAATTTAACATGCATATAACTGAGGCACATAGAACCCCAAATAGCCATTATCAGAAAAGAATCTCCACATGAGATTCCATATCAGAGTCAAAACTCAGAAGTCCAACAAAAGGACAGAATCTTAAAAGATGTTCAAGAAAAACAATGAATCACTTATTAAGGGTAAACCCATTACAATTACAGCAGATTTCTCAGCACAACCATTAAAGGTCAGGAGAGTTTAGAATGAAGTGTTTCAAGTCCTAAAATAAAATAATGTCCAACACAAACTCATCTGTCCTGAAAAGCTATTTCAAAATTGATAGAGAAATGAGGTCTTTGTATGGCAAAGAGCACTTCAAGAAATTCATGACCACTAAACCAGCACTCCAAACTTCAAGGATACCCTAGAAAGAGAAAATAAAGTAAAAAGTGACAAAAAGTCTAATAGAATGACTATATCAGTCAGGGTAAGCAGTTAAAAGAGAAGAAAGGAAATCAGCAACAAAAAAATGATACAATAAGTCAATACTTTTCAGTAATAACTCTTAATATGAATGGTCTCAATTTTCCAATCAAAAGAGACTATTTGGCAAACTGGATCAAAACAAAACCCAAAGGTATGCTATATATAAGAAACATATTTAAACCCAAAAGAGAAAATTATAGACTAAAAATAAAAAATGGAAAACAGTATTTCATGGAATGGAAACCCAAAAATAAGCACAATAGCTATCCTATTTTCAGAGAAAGTGGACTTAAAGCTGGGCATGGTGATACATGCCTGTAATTGCAGCACTCAGGAGGCTAAGGCAAGAAAATTTCTGGGAATTTGTGGCCAGCCTGGGCTACATGGTGAATGCAAGCCCAGCCTGAACTACATAGTGAGACCCTGTCTTAAAAAAAGTGAATTTCAAGTCAAAACATCAGAAAAATAAAAAGAAGTCACTATATAGAAGCAACAGCAATTATACTTTATTTACTGAACACTAGCCTACCCAAATTTATGAAACAAACACTACTCGACATAAAAGGTCAGACAAACGTCAGCACAATTATAGTATTACCTCAATACTCCACTGTCACAATTAGATCGAATAGACAAAAGAACCAACAAAGAAATATCAGTTAAAATGAATCTTTGAAAACAGGTTCTTAGCCACATGGCTCTTGTATTCTGTGTGCATGTAAAACCAGTGCCATGTGGATGATGCCAAGGTCTGCTCCAGGTGGAGCAGTAACAAGACTTCCCTCTCTCTTGGATGTAGGGGTTAAGTGCCTGGATTGATGAGCTCTTTCAATCCAGTTCTGAATAACAGATTCTCTAGGCCACCCTGGAACATGGTGCTCTGTGTCTTTCTTCTCAAAGAAAAGTCTTTTGCTTTTGTACTTTTGAGGCTGTGAGGGGTGGAAAATTTCTGCTGCTTCTTGTGATGCCCTCAGACAGTCTTTTGTATTCTTCTGCTTCTTCTCAGCAATGGAGATCTCTTCAGCTCTATTTCTGAAATTCACAGCTTTACTGGAGCTTGTTTTCTTGCCAAGCTCACAACATTTTAAATCATCCTGCTGGGCTCTTTGCTCTTGATTCACAACATAAATCTGGCTAAAAATCCCGAACAATAGCTATGCCACCACCTCAACACTCAACTGCCTTGAAATTTCTTCTGCCAGACTAGTTAGTCCACCATCCTTAATTCAGTCTCAGCTAAAATCTCTGGACATAAGCAAAATGCAAACAAAGTTTTTGCCCAGCCATAAAGCACATCATGTGGAGTGTAACAACCAATGAAGTGCTTCTTCCCAGCAGATACCTCCTGAGCTTGGTCCTTACTGGCAGAATTTCTATCAGATTTCTAATCTTCTGAGCTCTGATCAGAATCTCCCATACAGCACAGCCTAAGGTAGTCCAGCACTATGCTTTCAGGAAACATCTCAGAACCTTTCCAAACTCTTCCCACAAGCCATTCCCAAAGGCTCTTGAACCACATGGTTAGGTAAAGTCACAGCAATGACCCCACTTCTCTGGTACCAAATTCTGTCTTAGTTACTTTTCTTTCATTTCTGGGACAAAATAGTCCCATAATGAAAGAAGGAAAGGTTTATTTTGCTCACAGTTTGTGGGAGTTTCAGTCCATAGTCAACTGGCTCTGAGGTAGGGTGTGATGGCTGAGGGGCAACCATTCATGGTGGTGGAAGGCAGCAAAAGCAACAAGAGACAAAGGAGTAAAAGGCAGAGAAGCCTCTTGCTGTCCCTTATATTGTATATACAGTACCCACCCACACTAGGGTGAGTGTAGCACTCACACCCATATCCCAGCACTAGACAATGAACCAATCAGAAACTCTAGATTCAGGTATCTCTGAAGAGCACCCCTGCAGGACTGCATGAGGGTGTGAGGTCACATCCAGACACAAACCATAACATCAGGAATAAGACAATGATATCCTCTATCATCACTCTTGTTTAATATAGTACTTGAAACATTAGCCTGAACAATCAGGCAAAGAAAGAAATAAAAAAGGAACTGCATTGGAAAGGAAGGAGTCAATGACCATTATTTGCAGATGACATGATCCTCTACATAGAAGATACAAAAAATTCCACTAAAAAGACTCCCAGAATTAATAACCAAATTCAGCAATGTAGCAGGATGCAAAACCAACACACAAAAATCACTAGCATTCCTGTAAATGAATAGAATAATAAAAGTCACCCAGAAAGAAACTAGGAGAACAGTAGCATTCACAATACTATCAAAAAATTAAATACTCAGGAATTAACCTAACCAAGGAAGTGAAAGAACTCTACAAAAAAAGTACAGTACTCTGAACAAGCAGATCAAAGAGGACATCAGAGAATGAAAAGATGTCCTTTGTTCCTGTACAGGCAAAATCAATATAGTCAAAAGGGATATGCTTCCAAAAGTGATAATACAGATTTAATATAATCCCAAACAAAATACCAACTTCATTCCTTTCAGAACTAAAGAAAACACTCCTTAAATTCACATGGAATCATAATAGCAAAAGCAATCCTGGGCAACAAGAGCAAAGCATGAAATGACACAATTCTGAATTTCAAGTTACATTCCTAATCTACAGGGACAAAAACAGCCTGGAACTGGCACAGAAACAGAGAAGTAGATCAATGGAACAGAATAGAAGACACAGAAATAACCCCAAGCACATTCAGTTATCTGATTTTTGACAAAGAGACCAGAGACATAAGCTGGAGGAAATCTGTCTGCCCAGTGAGGATCAAAAGGATTCAGTAGAAGACCTGGAACCCACTGTAGGGTCCCATGTAAGTCTGAATCAAGAGGCCAGAGAGTCTGCAATGGAAGGCTGAAAGTTTGGTGCTGGAGGCTGAAAAGTTTGCACTGGAAGCCAGAAGACAATGTCCAACATGAAAGTGAAGACTGGAGCCCCTCCAAAGAAAACAGAAGCAATCCTTCTTTCTTCATTTCCTTTTTATACCATTCTGGCACTAGTTCTCCCTAGGGTGAATCTTCTATACCCAGAACTATGCTGAGCTAATTTAGCTGGGTGTTACTCAAGTTGACACAATCAATGAACTATCACAACCCATCCCTTGTCAATTTGACAACCAAACACATTTCTTTAAACCACAACCTACAGATACAAAAACAAGATAATAATTATGCTTAACATGTTATATTTATCCTGAGTACAAACATAATTACACTTAACATGTTACAATTATCCTGTGTACAAATGGAAACCCACTAACTCTCTGCCCAGAATAGAAGGCAAGTTTCCTTTGAGTGATATTTACTCTTACCATTTCATAACTTGAATATTATAACATAGGTTTAAGGATATTTAATACCAAATATTATCTATCAACATTATATTACATTGGAATCATATGAGGAGATGACTATTACAATTATAATTCTTGTAGCAGATCATAAAGCCATAGCTGGTATTTGGAACTACCGTCTTCCATTACCCATTTCTGTATTCCGTTGGCCTTCAGCAAAGCACTTTAGCAGGTTGTGGTTCTTTCCCCTGGTGGAGTGACCCATATCGTCATTTTGGAAGGTTATGATCTATATTTCCTTCCAGGCAAAATGCACTAACAGGTGCACTGCCTGAAATTCTGCCCACAGTGAAAATTTCCCTTCACCACTGTCCTTGAGGGATGCTCTGGAAAGGGGTTGTAATGCTGCAGCTGTTCACCTGCTAGTTGTACCTGCATAACATGCAGAACCATCTGTAAACTAGGCCTTAACCTACTCTTCCTCTGACATCTGCTTATGTGGTACATGCCATGAGGCCACAGGTGCCTGCTGGGAAACAGAAGGTAATAAAGCAGGAGTAGGAGCAATGGGCATCTGGGCAACTTATTTATGTAACTTATGGCTTCTGTACCTTCTCTGGCTCAAATATATATATATATATATATATATATATATATATATATATATATATATATATAATTTCTATTTAATGATAGACTGTTTCTGTGTACATCCAATCTTAGGACTTGGTAAATCAGATAATACCCAGCTCATGATAGGCAACTCAGGTCACATGGTAACCTGGTGTCCCATGGTCAAGCATTCAACTTTCACTGAGACCTAGTAGCAGGCCAAAGCTGTTTTTCAAAGGGAGAGTAGTTGTCTGCAGATGATGACAGAACCTTACTCCAAAATCCTAAAGGACTCTGCTGCAATTCACCTATGGGAGCCTGCCAGAGACTTTAAACAGAATCTGTACCTGCCACTGCCACTTCAAATAACTCTGCTAGATCATATGGCCCCAGTGGAAGAGCAGCCTGGACCTACTGCAGAGCCTTTTTTGGTTCTGAGTCCCACTCAAAACTATCATCTCTCTAAGTCACTCAGTAAATGGGCCAGAGTAAAACACCTAAGTGATAATGTGTTGCCTCCAAAATCCAAATAGGCCCACTAGACATTTTACCTCCTTATTGTTGTAGGGGGAATTATATGCAACAATTTATCTTTTATCTTAGAAGGGCTATCTCTACATGCTCCATACCACTGGACTCTTAGAAATTTCCCTGAGATAGAAGGATCTTAAATTTTAGTTGGGTTTATTTCCCATCTTCTGGCTCTTAATGTTCATTAACAAATTTAGATTCTGCCAAGTACTAAGTATATCTGTCCTAATTATGCAGTCTGAAACAGGGGAAATGACTCCTGGATGAATTTGAAGACCTATTGTACTCACTGTGAGCCAGACCTTTACTAAAATTCTATTAATCACCTGACCTCTGTAGGCCCCTACTCTTACTGGAGGGCCGCAATGATTTTTTGGATTCCCTGGAATTAGTGATAGTTTAGAACCAGGATCCAGTAGTCCCCAGAATGTCTGATTATTTCCCTTACCCCAGTGTATAGTCACTTGGGCAAAAAGCCTTAGGTCCTCTTGGAGAAGGATGGGAGAAAGATAGTCTGTATAAATTTTTGGTGCATCAGGGTCCTTCCCAAGGGGACATGGCCTCCCCTTTATCTATGGAGTCTGTAAACTGGCTCAAGTCCAGGAACTGGTTGAAGGGCCATGATGCCCTGTAACTATGATTTGAAGTAGTTTTCTGTTCATTTGCCCTTAATTTTTTTCAATTATATAAATCTAGTAAAAGTTTTGTAGACTTCCATCTATTACACTTTTGGAAACACTGTGGGTGATCAATCAATGTCATAGGTTTACATGTGTCAGATAATTCTGATCATTATTCTGCTTCTGCTGTCTATGCCCTGCCTTTGGTGATTAAGTGCTGTCACTTGACCCTTTGCCACTCTGAGATTGTCTTAGTTACTTTTTTCATTGCTGAGACCAAATATGCAACACCCAAAATTAAAGGGGGAAAGGTTTGTTTTGGCTGAGTTTGTAGTCTTCAATCCATAATCAGCTGGCTCTGAGGCAGAGTAGTATGGCAGAGGGCAGTAAAACAGAAGGTAGCAAGCAGTGAAGTAATGACACAGCAAGCAACAAGTGACAGTGACCTTCTTTCTCCCTTCATATTTTAACAGCCAAGGTAGGACAGCCTTAATCTTAGCATCACACCATGAATTAATCCCAGCATCACATCCTTGATCCCAGCAGCACACATCCTAGATCCAGCCATCTCTAAAAGCCCCACCCATGGCTGCATGAGACTTTGAGAGGACATTTGGATACAAGCCATAACACAAACAGTGCTGGGAAAACTGGATAACCACATGTAGAAGATTGAATATTGATCCCTATGTCTCATCATGTACTAAAATAAAATAAAAATCAGTCAAAGATCTAAATGTTAAAACAGAAATACTTAATCTGCTTGAAGATAAAATAGGTAAAACTCTTGAAGTCACAGGCCTAGGTAGAATAAATGCACATAGGCCTGTGCAGAATAAATGCACAAGAAATAACATCAAGAATTAACAAATGGGATCATAACAAATTTAAAAAGTTTCTGCACAGCAAAGGAAACAACAATCAGAGGGAAGAGACAATCTACATAATGGGTTAAAAAAATTGACAGCTATTAAATGCACAGAGCACTAATATCTAAAATATATAAGGAACTAAAAAAATTAGACCTCCAAAATAAAATACCCAGTCAAAACTAGGGCAACCGAAATAAATAGATATTTCTCGGAAGAAGAAGTACAAATGACCAAGAAATACATGAAAAAAAGTTCAACATGCCTGGCCATTATAGAAATGAAAATCAAAACAACACTAAGATTCCATACTCCAGAGAGAATGCCTATTATTGTGAAGTCAAAATACAACAAATGCAGGGAAAACTGTGGACAAAAAGGAAAACTGTATTGCTAGTGGGAATGTAAACTAATGCAACCAGTATGGAATGTCCTCAAAAAACCAAAAATAGAAATTCCATTTTACCCAGCTATTCCCCTTCTAAAAAGAGTTAAGGACACAACATTACAGTGATACATGCATACCCATGTTTACAGCAGCACAATTCATAATAGCTAAATCTTGGGATCAACCTGTATGTACATCAACAGATGAATGGATAAATAAAATGCAGCATTTACAGTGGAGTACTACTCTGTCATATAGAAGAATAAACTTAAGTCATTTGTAGCAAAACGGATGCACCTTGAGGCCATAATGTTAAGTGAAATAAATCAGGCACACAAACCTAAATATTGCATGGTTTCTCTTACATGGGAGACCCAAAATATAAACAAAGAATAAAAGATAGATAATAGGACAAAAGGAGACAGATATTTTGCAAAAGGAAAGGGAATAAAGAGACAGAGGAAGGGGGATGGGAGGTAGAGGAAAAGGGGGCTGAAAAGACAAGAGATGTTATGCACATGTACCAACTCCCTACAATGAAACTAATCATTATGCATTACAAACATGTACTAATAAAAAAAATTTAAAGAAATAGAAAGCATATTCCAAAACTTATATGTAAATGTAAGTGACCTAGGAAAGTCAAATAATCTTGAAAAATAATGATGAAATGGAGAATTTAGCCTACTTGACTTTAAGATTTATTGAGTTCACTCACTTCACGAACTTAATTTGTTCCACAATTCCAGGAAAGATGGCTAATTCTGTATTCTTGTGGTGAAGATGGCCATGGTCATATTCTTCATCCCATGAGGAGTTCATGGACAGAAGCAAAATTTTGCCAAATGCTTCTGCTTGCCAACTAAATTATTTGGGAACAAGAGCATTTGTGCATTGAGGCATTCTTGTACCTTTCTTTAGGATACTTTCCATGGCCCTTACAGTCTGGATTAAGTGCCTCTCCAGGGGTATATATATATATATATATATATATATATATATATATATATATAGTTTTTCCTCCAAGAAAGTTTTATGTAATACGGTTAAAAGTAGAAAGTTGATTGTGAGGTATTTCCTTTTCTCTATAGACTCTCTCATAGTTTATGACAACTATCTTTGTGAATAAGAAAAAAGTTTTTTCCAGATTTAACACCCAGCAGAATGAGCATTTCCTCAAGATTTAAAGTGATAGAGTCCTTGAGCTCTACCTGGTGGCAGGACTTCAAAGAATTTCAGGATTTTAGAGGAGATGGCTATGTGATAAATCTAGACAGAGGCTGAGACATTCATAGCCTCATCCAAGTTTATTCATAATTTCTTATAAGTAGTATGTAAGGGAAAAGTGATAGACTTCCAGCATCAGGAGCCAGTTAGCCCCTATACAGATGTTAGCAGAAAGCTTGATAAACTAGAACTATATACTCTTTCTTTTTCCCAAGTACCATATAAAGACCCTCTGGTAGTGACTTTAAAAATGTTTCTTGCTACTTTAACTGAATGAGATTTTTTTCTATCTAGTACTGGGGATTGAACCCAGGCCTTCACATTGAGCTCCATCCCCAGCCCTTTTTTCAATTTTCCAAATTTGGAGAAAAGGTCTCTCTGAGTCACCAGGCTGGTCTTGAATTTGCAATACTTCTGCCTCAGCCTCCCAGAGTACTGGGATTACTGGCATGTTCCAATTAGATATTTTTAAAATAATAAATAAACAGATACTCTTTACACATTTTACATTTTTCTGTTATATTTTTTCCCTAAGAAGTGGGAATGGAATCCGGGGGCATGCTACTACTGAACTACTTGCCAGCCCTTTTTATTTTTTTAATGTTGATATACCAGTTCACTAAATTGCCCAGGCTAGCCTTGAACTTGTGACCCTCCTTCCTCAACTGCTCAGGTACCAGGGATTACAGGTGTGTGCTAACACACTTGGCTTATGCATTTTCATTTGTAAATAATTCAAAGTTACAAAAGTGAAAAAATACTAGGAATACCTATATATATTTTTCCTAGATAAACGTGTTGTATAAGTATCACTTGCTAACCGAGTGTGACACTGGAGCTCCCTAAATTCACCTATTGCTAACATTTTCCCTATTTATTTTGCCATTTATTATTTATCTAATGATATAGTATGTATATTTATTATACATACTTGCATACACAGTATTTTTCTGGACCACTTGAGAGTAAGCTATAGAAATATGTGATACTAAAATATTAATTCCATCACACATATTTTGTATATGTTAATATAATATATAAATACACATTGTATAGTTTAGATCTTAGATATTCACTAAAAGTCCATATATTGAAGACTTGGTTCAAAGCCTGTGGCTCTAATGCAGGATGGTAGAACCTTTGTGAAGTGAAGTCTAATAGAAGGAAGTGAGGTCACTGAGAATATGCCCTGGAAGGGGATATTGAGAACCTGAGCTCTTCTATCTCTTTCTCTTTTGTTTCCTAACTATCATGAAGTGAGCAACTCTACTGTACCAGAGCTTCCTACTATGATATGGTACCTTGCCACAGGCCCAAAATCAGCAAAGCCAAACTGATCATGGACTGAAACTTTTGACAGTATGAGCTGAAATAAGTCTTTTTTCTTTTTAATTTTCTTTTTGAGACAGGGTCTCATTATGCAGTTCAGGTTGACCTTGAACTCACTTTGTGGCTCAGGCTGGCCTTGAACTCACATAAATCTCCCTGTCTCAGCCTCCCAAATGGTTGGATTACAGGCATGTACCACCATGCCTGGCTAAAACTTTTCTTTTATTCAGTTGATTTATCTCAGGTATTTTGTCACAGCAATAGAAAGTTAACCCAATATATGTTAACCTATATGATAATAGGTTATACATATTAAACACATAATAATTATAATCAATTTATTATACTGTCATGTACCACATATTTGGGCCAAAAGTGAACTGCTATATACAGCAGTGGTCCCATAGGTTTTATCATATAGTGAAGCTGTAGCCACTCTATGATGTTACACAGTGACAAAAATCATTTGATAATATATTTCTCAGGTGTCTCTGTTCTGAAAACCAAAAGGACATTCTCTTACATAATCACAATTAGAGTTGACAGATTTAACAAATAGAAATACAAAATGCCCTGGGCAAACTGCAACAGAAATGAAGTTTCTGAGCTTTCCTTGACTAGGGAAACTACTACACCCCCTTCTGGACACATTCTGATACTGTTTTTAGATTTGATGAGTTCTAGGTATTCTTGTTTACCCTTCAGTACCTAAAAAAATAACCATATTCATCTCAGATGCCCATTTTTGGAGAGGGTCTTTGAATTTGGGGGGCTTGATGTTTTTCAATTCTTTATATGTTCTTGATATAAGTCTTTTGAGGGGTTGCTGGCTAAAATTCTTTCCCATTCTATGGGTTTTCTTTTCACTCTGTTGGTGATTTCTTTTGAAATGCAGAAACTTTTCAACAATATGAGATCCCAGTTGTTGATTCTCTGAAGGGTTTCTTGCAGTTTGCGTTTTGTTCATGAATTCTCTGCCTACCCCTATGTTTCCAAGACTTCTACCTACCTTATCTTCCAGTAGATTTAGTGTTTCAGCTTTAATATTTAGGTCTTTGATCCATTCAGATTTTAGTTTTGTACATGGTGATAGGCATGGTTCTAGTTTCAGTCTTCTGCATGTGGAAGCCAATTTTTCCAACACCATTTATTAAAGAGGCTATTCTTCTTCCAGTGAACCATGTTTAGCCTCTTTGTCAAATATCAGGTGGCTGAGTGTCTTTGTACTTATACTTGCATCTTCTAATCTATTCTATTGATCCTCAGGTCTATGTCTTTGCCAGTACCATACAGTTCTCAGATGAAGCTATACAAATGGCAAATAAATACATGAAGAAACATTCACCATTCCTGGTCATTCGAGAAATGCAAATTAAAACAATATTGAGATTTTTATCTCACTCCGGAAAGAATAGCTGCCATCAAGAAAACAACTGATAACAAATGTTGGTGAGGCTGCTGGGAAAAAGGAACATTGCTCCACTATTGGTGGGAGTGTAGACTGGTGCAACCACTATGGAAATCAGTATGGAGCATTCTCAGAAGACTAGGATTGGAAGCTCCATTCAACCCAGCTATTCCCCTCCTTGTTATTTTCCCAGAAAAACTGAAAAGTTCATGTCACAGTGATATATGTGCACCCATGTTTATAGCAGCACAATTTGTAACAGATAAATCTTGGAAACAACCAAGATGCCCATCAACCACAGAGTAGATGAAAAAGATATGGTATGTTTATACAGTGGGATATTACTCAGCTATGAAAAAGGATGATTTTGAAGGGAAAAGAAAGTGCTCTAAAGGATATAACTCCATGTATGTTTAAGCGTGTAAGATAGATGACCATATTACTGTTTTTGTTAGATCATAGAGCAGAACTGTTAACAGTCTCATTGTTTGAATGTCTATTTTGTATGTTTTAATTTTGTAACTTGAACAACTATTTCCAAGATGACAGAATGCAATTTATCATTATTTTTTTTCCCGTACCAGGGATCGAACTCATGACCACTTGCTTGCAAGGCAGGCACTTATGCCGCTGAGCTAAATCCCCAGCCCCAGAATGCAATTTATCAAGTAGTGATTTCTTAGTGTTTGTTATTTTCTTTTTTTCCTTGGAATTCTGTATTGTTGCTACCCTTTTTTCTGTTTTGTTTGGGTTTTTTTTCCTCTTTAAATAAAATTTTAAAAAAATAAGTGTAATGTACTGGGCAAGATTTCTGGCAACCAGTTAACACCTGGCATAATCTTGTGGATAAAAGTGAAGGTTCACTGACTCTGGTATTTAATTAAACCTTGTATTTCTCCTGTTATCTATACTTGCCCTACATTCTACCTCCTAAAAGTTCTATTTGATTTGGCAATATTTCTTAGAATAGTCTTATAAAAACCACTACTTATAAATTTTAATATATATCATTGTTGGATCTTATTAAAATGTAGATACTAATCTGATAGAACTAGTTTAGGATCTGATAATTTGTATTTCTTCATAAGCTTCAGAGGATTCCAATACATTGGTACTACTAGTGCCAGACTATGGCCACCTACCTCTCAAATAATAGACATTTTTATACAGGTACACAGACCCTAACCCAATGTAGTGATTCAGAATTTCTGGAATAGTATCCAGCAATATTTGGTACATTTTAAACATCCTCCTTGGGAGATCTGAGCAACACTGGAATATTGGCCTAAAATGCCCTCTACTTTTTTCTTTACTTGCTTATTTTCTGCCCTGAAAACCCAGTGCAGGTCTTCCCTTCTGCCTGATGCTTTTACCGAACATCTCAGATGTAATTCTGTAGTTCCTTACAGCAAGAATTTGCTGTTTATCATTGTTTATATTTCATTGCATATATCCTCTACACATAAATTTTTCTTCTTTTTGCTTGTTTTTGTTTTGTTTTGTTTTTGAGACAAGATCTCACTACATAGCCCAGGCTGGGCCTCGAACTTGCTACATGTAATCTCTTTCCTCAGTCTCCTGAGTACTAGAATTATGGGCATAGATCACTATGCCTAGCTAGATTTTATTTCTTGAAATAAACAATTATGAACAATCTTGTACCCTCAGCTCCTAGCATAATACTTAGCCTAAATGTTTAATTAATATTTATCATGGACAATAATGGTAATGATGGTAAGAGATGAATTTCTCTTCTGGACACATAGCTTTCCCAGGTCTTGTGTGATTTAAAGAAACTAATGACACCGTTAAAAAAAAAAAACACTCAAATGATTAGGAAAAACTGCAGCTTCCAGCAATGCCACATTAGTTTTCAGGAATTAGCACCACAATTCTTTTGTACCTTGGCAGTTTGTACTTTATTATGGTAAATGGCAGTTTAAAAGAAAAAAAATAGTATTTTATATTTATTATGTCTTTTATCTTTGAACCTCAAAAGTTTCTAAAACCATTTATTAAATTTCAGTACAATCATGTTGTAAATATTATTATGCCCTTCATACAAAAAAGCTGACGGAGAAGACTTGTAAGACACTTAGTCAAAAATCATAGCCGGTATAATAAAGCCACATTAAGAAATTCAGGAATGGCCGCGTGGTGAACTGGTAAGAACTCAGCATTTCCCAAGCATCCAGTTATACCACTGGAAAGGTGAGTATTTCATGAAGAGAGGAGGCAGAGATGAGACGAAATTGGAGATTATTTCTATTCTGGTGAATCAATTTCTATTTCCTTTGTATTTCCACTGTTATTGCTGTATGTAACTTACGACGCTTGTACTAATATTACAGGTAAATGCTGACCATTGTCCTTAACCACTTACCTATTTTCGAATCACCCTGTTTTCCCTACCTCCTAATCCACTGCAGGAGCAAAGCAAAAAGAACTGCCAGCTGAGGAGCTCTGACGAGTATGAATCCCTACTTCCATCACTCAAGAACGCTGGCTCTTAGAAAATTCGGTTCACTTTTCAGTCAGTTTCCTCTTTTTTTTGTAAAATGGGAGTGGGTCACACCTACTTACCTCACAGGATGGCTGAAGCAATAGAAGGTAACTTGTCAACTGTAAAACTAAATGGATACAGGTTGTTCCTTTCCTATGTCACTCCTTTTTAAAATTAGCTTACTGGCAGGACCACAAAGCACAGCATAACCAACAGGCAAAGGGCTCGTAGGCAAAGAACAGCCTAAGGCAGAGGTTTCTTCCTTTAAAAAGGAGGGCGCGGGCTTTTGGGAGTCCTCTATTCCGCAGTCTCCGCTGAATCCAGGGGACGAAAAGGACTACAACTCCCGTGAGACCGCGCGCGGGCACCAGCCTTCCCTAGACCCGACAGGCGCGTGCCCTAAAACGAAGCTGGGGCCCTAAAGCGCGCGCCAGAGACTCGCAGAGACCGGGCGCTGAAGTGTGCCCTCGTGGTGGCCGCGCCAGCAGATGGAGAAAAGGAGATGCATGGGAGTGTGGGGATGATAACGAGGCTAAGACGCTTGGCGAAAGGCAAATTAAGCCAATAAAAAGAGCCGTGCAGTAACTCCACGCCAGCCGGGCAAACCATAAACTGGCGGTGCTGTGAAGCGGCGGGAGCGCGCTCCCGGGCTCGCACCTCAAGCCTCGGGGACTCGAATTGGCTGGGCGGGAAGGGGCGGGGCCACGGTGCTAGGGCGGGGCCTGGGGCCGTGAGGGCCGGCGGCGGCGGCGGCTGTGGCTGAGGCTCCCGAGACGCAGACATCTGGGACTGTTGTTCTCTAGCTGCACGCCAGTTTCAGTCAGTTTGCCCCGAGACCCAGACCTGGCCCACTAGTGAGCAGGCAGCCGTATCTGCTTTCTCTCCCAGTTCTCTAAGCTACGGCGGAAGCTGGCACTAACTCCCTGTGGTTGGTGTCCGATGCCCTTCAGTGAGGAGGGGGCGTCCGGACCCTGGTGAACACAACCAGGCCCCCCAACGCAGAGTCCTCGTCGGCCCCTCAGGCCCACCCACTCTTGTCTGCCTGCCATGGCTGAAAACGCTGAAGGAGACCTGAACTCCAACCTGCTCCACGCCCCCTACCGCACCGGGGACCCTCAGCTAGACACGGCCATCGGGCAGTGGCTCCGTTGGGATAAGGTGGGTACCTGGTGAGCCCAGCATCTTCTGCCTCCTCCCACACACAGCCCGCCCTTTCCGGTGCCCGCGGGGGCTCCGCAGGCTTCAAAGGAGATGGCTTTGACCACCGCGGGGGTCGGCGAGCCGGGCGTTGCCACCTACCTATTCCTGGGCTGGTTTCCTCGCGGCGCCTGGGCTGGGCAGCGACATCTGCAGTCGCTTCCTTTTGCAATGCGCTCAATCCAGTCGTCGCCCCTCTACCTCCCCTCTCATCCTCTTCTCTTACAGTCCGTGTCATCTCTCAGAATATTCATCATTCTAAAAAATAATCACCATCATAAGTTCTACCCCTCACAGAGCTATTTCCTTTGCCTGTTCCCCATTGGCTTCCTTCTCTGTAAAGCTGAAAGCGGTTTCTGGTCCCCTTCTTGGGTGTTTCTATCCGCTATCCGCTTTGGTGCTGCTCTGGAGTGTTTCCAGCTTCTGTCGCTAGGTAGTTGCTGGTCTTTACCACTCCCTGGTATTTTCTAGTATCACCTTTTGCTCTTGAGAAAGGAGAGGGTTTTCTTAACTCTTTCTTCCCCTCTCTTGCTGGTAGTTACTTTTTGGAACTATCCTGTCCAAAGAACCATTTATTGCAGGTTTTAAAAGCTAGTCCTGATACAGAGTTGTTTTTTCCTTATCCCTTCTTCCTCTGCTCTCTTGCTGTCCTTGCGCAGGTATACGGGATGTATTTATGAGAATCACAATTAAAATGCAGTACAGCTGTCTCATTTGTAAAATAGACCCTTTGAGGCTGCAACAGAGGACCATGATCCAAGTTTTTGCCTTGTCAACTGCATGAAATACATTTGTTGAGGTAGAGAAAGCAGCATATTTGAAAGTGAATTAATAATACTGAATTAAAGGGTTTTATGGTGGTATGTGAAATCATGTTGTACAAAAGAATTTCTGAATGATTAGCTTTCTGAAAGGGTTTTATTTTCACTTTGTTGAGTCATCCATGCAACAACAACAACAAAAAGACCACTGAATAATGTTCTAAGCCCCACTGAGAACAGGAAGTACTAGTGTAAGGAAGATAGGAAGGGTTCCTGTCCCCAGCAAACCTTCAGTTTACAGATAAGGAAGATCAACAAATAAGCAATTATAATGAGATATTTGATGTTACTTGATCATATGCTTCTTAGACATTCAAATTCCACTACAGACTAAACCATTGCTTTTTTTTTTCTTTTTTGGAGACAGGGTCTCATTATGTAGTTTAGTTTGGCTCACCTTGAATTTGCAACAATCCTCCTGCCTCCCAAGTGCTGGGATAACAGGCTTACACCATCATGCCTCGCTAAACTATTGCTTCACTAAACCTTAAATTGTTTACAGATCATCTAAGGGGTCTTAAAATGCAGTTTCTGATTTAAAGGCCAAGTCTTTGGGGCCTGAGAGTCAGCCTGAGCAAGCGTACAGGTAATATCTGCGTTGCTGTGTATGGACCACACGTTGAGTAGCAAGACTCTTTCTATTTCTCTTTTGATGCCAATTTTGACTATTTTTCCTAAAGAGTAACCTGATTGATTTTGAAAAGCTTGGCTAGATGAATTAACACTTATTAATTGTCCATGCTATTCCTGCATGCTATGGAAATGCACTGAAATATTTATAGAATGCACATTTAAAGATACTGCTAGAATAGTACTGGTAGCAATTAAATAGTTTATAGATAGTCAGTTCTTATAAGAGTTCAAAGGGAGTGATCTGTGGATTGAAGACAGAAGATAGAATACATAGAACAAGAATTGTTAGTTTATATTT
Organism: Dolichotis patagonum; assembly: GCA_004027295.1. Lineage (NCBI taxonomy): Eukaryota > Metazoa > Chordata > Mammalia > Rodentia > Caviidae > Dolichotis > Dolichotis patagonum. Next base: position 46,906 of record PVJX010008377.1, read on the forward strand.
AAAGTGCCTTCTACACACAAAGTACTGGCTAAAACCCTGTGTATGATACGTGAATAGATACATACCTCTTGACCTTCAAAAATACAGAAATGAAGATAAAACAAAGGTACACAAATTTAGTGTAGGGAGTAAATAATAAGTCCCCTTAACATAGAAATAAATTTTAACATTTTTATTAATTATTTAGTAATAAATAAGTAAATAGTATCTTCAGTATTATGTAGCTATAGTGGTCCTTTTCTTAATGATACAGAATACTTTAAATTGGGAAATGAAGATGTGCCTACTATAGATTGCTGCTGTAAAGTAAGGTAGACTAGATCCAGGGCACTGAAATTTATAGAGTACAGAAATGTAAAACAATAAATAAGACTTGTAGCATTTATTCCATTACCTGTTGACAGCACATGTGATCTTTTAATACAGAAAACTTGAGTTTAACACCTGATTAATATACATTTAGTTTTAAAAAACTGTCAAATGTTGCTGATCTTTAGTGATTTTGATAAGGCATATAATAAGTTATAAATTGATCTAGGGATAATGTGTTATTTGGCTTGATCACTGAAATTAATTTTAGCCTCAGTGCATTGGGGCGCTTCAAAAAGTCTTCATGGAAAAAATATTGTTTTGGACTTTCTGAATTAATTAAAATTTAGACTAGTTAACGTGGAGAACTGTGACAAAGACTGAAGTTTTAGAAGGTTTAATGTGTGCAGTGAACACATTTATTTCTGCTGTAGCTTAGAGTACACAGAAATTTTTTGAAAGGTATATGAAGACAAGGTGACAATTGGAATGTTGAATTCCTTTAATGGTCTTGAACAGGTAAAAGTGCATGTCGGTGTTAAAAAGAAAATAGTGCAAGAAGATGAGTTTTATCTGTCTTTTGCTTAGTTGACTCCACTCATCCACAGTATCTTTCTGAGTTCCCTTGGAACATTCTCAAGATGTTAGGCCATGTGTTAGCCATAGGATTCAAATCACTATGTTTTCTGGGGTTTTTTGTTTTGGTTTAGATTTTTTCTGGTTAAATCAAAGAACATACAGAAATAAATCTGGCAAATCCTGAACTTGTCTGTTGATGAACTTACCTCCCAAGATATGACCTCCCCTAAACACTTAACATCATCAGCCTGTAACAAGTAAATACATCCATCTCCATGATAGGACTCTGCTACCACTGAAATTCAGTGAGTGCAGGATCAAAATGTTCCTTCTTCAAGCATTGTACAGATAATTCTCCCAAAAGGATGCTGTCCTCTTGTGCTCTATGACCAAGGCTCCCACCTCTTTCCAACTCTTTCAGTGCTTCTGTGCATTGTCAAATTACAGACAAGTTGTGCTGGTCTAGAAGCCAGATTCTCTTTAATGTAAGAACTATATACCATTCCTGCCCCATTGTGAATCATGACTTTTTGAAAGTAGTCATGTATCCAAGATATTAAACACTGGCCTGGGTGACTGGAAGGCTAAGGAGTGGAATGGGACATAGGACAACACTATTTAGCCAGCTGTAGCAGCAGCAGCAAAGTGTAGAAATTCCTGTCTTTTGACAACAATGTGGAAGCAGGAATTGGCAGTGGCATTTTAACAGATAGAACACTCTGGTATCAGAATGTTGATACATGTTGAGAGAGGGTGAAATACAAAGTTGAAGGTCGGTTAAGTTTATAAAAAACCTGAACATAGAAATAAAAGACTTCAACTGAAGCCACTGATTCTTAAACACTTAATAACAGAAATTTTTTTCAAGCAAAAGTTAGTAAAACGTAGTGAGTAAATTCTCTTTAAATCATTATATGTTGCAAAGTACACCCATGCAGCACCTCAGCAATGTCACTGTAGAGATCCAAAGAAGCACAGATTATACAGTTGCACAACCTGGACTACAGCTTGGATCTGCCATTTCATTCATTCCAATTTTACAATACTAATTTATATAGCACTTTCTGTTCACATTTTTCTAATGATTACTTAATATAGAGTAAATATGACTTTCTTAGTTTTGGAAAATGTTAGTACTTATAGCTTGGATTTATTTGTGTAGTGTCTCAACAATGCTCTGCATTTGATAGTCACAGTAGCTGAGCATGGTAAACAGATAGTAGTCATTCCCAGTTTTACAAGTAAAAAAAAAATAGGCTCAGAAAAAAAAATGACTTGCTTAAGGAATTACAACTTTTAAGTGGAAGATTTGGTACTAGAACCTTGGTGACTTCTAGTCTTATTGTAGTAGATTCTATAAATCAAATATTTATTAAATGCTAGTGACATCATAAACCAAGTTTGAAGAACCATTAAAACCATTTTACTGGCTTTTGTAAAACTAGAGTATAATATCCTGAAGAATAAATTGTTATGGATTTTTTTAAGAGCAGAATTTGCTGCTCAACAGTTACTTTGGTTTCCTTGACAATGATATTCTCTCTCTGTCCAAGAAATTCAGCACATATAAATGAGTGTTTGAATTTTTTTAGAATTCAAATTTTTTATTTCCAAATTTTTTATATTTTCTCCTCAGTTTCCATCATTTTATTTTTCAATTTGTTTTTAACAAATAAATTCTTACGATTTTATTTATTTTTCAGGGGTTTTTTTGACACAGAGTCTCACTATGAGTTGAGACTGGCCTTGAACTCACTATGTAGCCCATCCTGGCCTTGAACTCACAGCAGTCCTCCTGCTTTAGCCTCCCAAGTGTTGGAATTATAGGCATGTACCACCATACCTATTATGAATTCTTATGATTTTAAAAAACATAGTACAGAAGAGATTATAATGGAAAGCAGTGCTCCTTGTTTCCTCTTCACTTCCATGGTTTGTTCCTTAGAAGCCATTTTTAAGTTTGTTTGCTTATTAGGGATTTTTTTTTTATTATCACGAGACAATGAAATAATATGCTACCACCACTGTTTCTTGATTTATTTTAAAGTTTTAGATATTGTCTGTCAAATATATGCCTGTGCAATGAAATTAGGAACTCACACCATTCTCTGTTCCTCCTTCATTAGTCCATTTTATGTTGCTATAACAAATACTTGAGACTGGGTAATATTAAGAAAAGTTTACTTAGCTCATAGTGTTTTAGACTGAAAGCCCAAGATCACTATCTGCATTTGTTTGGCCTCTACTTAGTGCCTGATGGATGATGGCATCATGGTGGTAGTGTATGTAAGGGCATGGGGTGGGGTGGGGTGGGAGGAAGTGGTCACATGATTACACAGGAAGCCAGAGTGAGGAGGGGCCCACCTTGTTTATTTTATTTTTAAAATAACAATTCATGCTTATGAGAACTCACTTCACAAAACCAGCATTTCCTTCACAGGGCAATGCCTCCAGTGACCCAGTTACCTTCCACTATACCCCACATCAAGTTTCTACCACCTCAACACCACTATACTGAGGATCAAACCTTTAACACATAAACCTTTGGGGGACCGATCACATCCAAACTGTAACACTTTCTAAATTTTGATAGTTATTTTATTAGCCTTTTAGTTATTCTTTTAAGAATTTAAATACTATAATTAGTTCTAACAAAGTCTACAGAATAGTAACTCACAAATTTACAGAACGCCTAGCTGGCCATTCCACATTAAAGGAGATTTATAGAAAATATACTCAACTTACAAAAACGAAGAAAACTCATGCCAGCTTCCCAGAAAAAAAAAATCAGTGGGTGTCATAGCTACAGATGGAGCTACATGAAGAAAACAGTTCATGTGAAAAACAAGATAAAGCAGCAGATATACATACACATTCTTACACAGCAATAAATCAGTGAACATAAGAATTTAAAATTTTTAATTAAATTAAAATAGAGAATTACTCCTTCAAATAAGGAAAGATGTTCTGGAAAAAGCAACAGGAAACAAGTGTAAGCTCTAAGAAATTAAGAGAAAGTGATTCCTTGCCTCTGTCAGATGTAATAAAAGATATAAAAGTTAAATTTGAGACATGGCAAAAGGAAGTAAGGAATATGAGATAAATTTGACATGGAGTAACTACCCTGGGAATCCAATATAAAGAAATTCTGACTGGTAACAGTGCTCTAGACCCACACTGGGTTTCAAGAAATATGTCCACAAAAATAATGTAATACTTATGCCCTAAGTAGTAGAAAGCTGGACAATGTTAATGACATGGTAAAGATGACATTTTATTTTTGTCAACATCAAAAACAAAGAGAAAAAAAGCAGTTACCCATGGGAAGAAGGAAGAGGTAGAGAGGCAAGCCCGAATAAGCAAAAAGGAAAGAAAGAAGGCTGGGGATATAAATTAATGGTAAGTGCTTGATTAGTACATGTGAGGTTTTAAGTTCAATCTCTAGCACTATAAAATAGTAACAGTAATAATATGACATGCCCAAATAAGTAAGTTGTGGTCCAAAAATGAAGCAAACTAAGAAAAAATTCACGACCTCAATACCTTTAGGTGACCCAATGTGCATATTAAATAGAGTCCACTACAGGGGTCTAAAGTGAATGTTTAGATGGTCTTAACTTAGTGATTACGTTATTTTCAACTTTGAGGATCAACCAGAAGATGAGACACAAGATTTAATTTTTTTATTGTGGTGGAAAAGTATAAAAGTTACAATGTCAATCATTTTTCCTCCTCCTTCCTCTTTCTCCTTCTCTTCCTTTTCTTTCTCTTCCTTCTCTTCTTCCCCCTCCCCTTCCTTCTCTTCCTTCCCTTGCCACTCCCCTTCTCCTTTTCCTCTTCCTCTTCCTCCTCTCCCTTCTCCTCCTCCTTCTCCTTCTCCTCCTCCTTTTTCTTGAGACTAGGTTTCCCTACGGTTGTCAAGGCTGGTCAGGTGATCTGCTGCCCCAGCTTCCTGAGTAGCTGGCACTATAGAGATGCACTGCTTCACCCAGCTCCTGATTTTGACCAATTTTAAATGCAGTTTATTAGCATTTTTACCCATATTCACATTGTGAATTTTTTCATCTAGATAAACTGAAACTCTGTATTCATTAAACAACTTCCCATTTTTTTCTTCCCTTTTCTCCTGGCAATCAGGATTCTACTTTCTGTTTCTACAAATTTGTTTACACTCTAGGTACCTCTGAAGTAACCATATATTATTTGCCTTTTAGTGATTGGCTTGTTTTAGTTGGCATAATGTCCTTACGGTTTATCTATATTGTAAATAAGATTTAGTTCTGATTATAGAACAAAATGTAGATATTATTAGTCTATTTTGGGTTTTGACTTACAGTGCTTAACTTTGTGACACTTTCTGTCTTTCAAGTATTTTCCAAAGTCACATCCATTTCTCATACACACTGACCCCTTCCTCCAGTTCTTTTTGAATTGTGGTCCACTTATGACTTTACTGTGATTGTAATAAATCATTAAAATGGAGAGAAGGCATGTGTTTAAGTCTTTCATCTTGATCTAAAACTCTCTTCTATTTTTAAAATTAAAAATGTACACAAAACTGGAGACAACTAATTCTTCACAAGGTGAATGGATAAACACATGATATACAATGGAATATTACCCAGTAATAAAAATAAATGAGCTATGAAGCCATGAAAAGACATGGAGAAACCTTAAATGTGGATCACTTACTGAAAGGTGCTACTATGAAAAGGCTGCATATTACATGATTTCAACTGCCTGGCATACTGAAAAGGACAAAAACTGTAGTTACTAGGAGGTCGGGAGAGGAGAGGGGAAGGATGAATAGTTGGAGGACAAGGGAATTTTAGGGATGTTAAACTAGTCCATATAATAAAATAATAGTTGATACATGTCTTCATACATACATGAAAACCCATATTAGCCAGGCATGGTGGTGCACTCCTGTAATACAGCACTCTGGGAAACTGAGGCAGAAGGATCACAAATTCAAGTCCAGTCTGGCCAGCTTGGTGACTTAGCAAGACCCTGTCTCAAAATAAGAAAGGGCTAGGAATGTAGTTCAGTCCAAAGGCCTAGGGTTTTTAATACTAGTACCATAAAAACAAAACAAGCAAACAAGCCACAGACTTTACAAGACAAAGAGTAAGTCTTAATGTAATCTATGAACTTGCTATAATAATGTAATTATTGGGTCAGTTGTAACAAATATACTAAAAATATGTTAATAACAGAGGAAACTTTTAGTTTTCTATAAACCTAAAACTTCTCTAAAAAACAAAGTCTGAGCTGAGTAACGTGACATACACATGAAATCTCAAGCTACTCAAGAAGTGGAGGCAGGAGAATTGCAAGTTCCAGCCTAGATAATGTAACAAGACTCTATTTTAAGACAATTTTTTTTAAAAAAGCACTGGGGGATATGTGTGATAGTACATGCATGCATGTAATTCCAACACTTAGGAGGCTGAGATAAGAGAATCATGAGTTCAAGGCCAGTCTGTACTACATGTACTAGTGAGACCCTGACTCAAACAAACAAACTGTGTGTGTGTGTGTGTGTGTGTGTGTGTGTGTGTGAGAGAGAGAGAGAGAGAGAGAGAGAGAGAGAGAGAGAGAGAGGGAGGAGAGAGAGGGAGAGAGGAGAGAATAACTGAAAGGGAAGAGATTAATATTTGAAAGCCTTTATTTTCTTATAGGTAGACTGATTACTGCTTGTTATTTGGGAACCTTTACCTTATTTTTTCTTTCAGAAAGGGTTTTTGTTCTTCAAAATCACTACAAATTCATTAGAAAGTCTGTTTGGCTACAGGTTTAATGTAGAATTGTTTTTTCTCTTAAAAAATCAGAGAGAATATGGAGAAACTAATAAAAAGGAATTTACCACCCTTTGGTTCTTTGTGAGGTCACTGAATAAAAGAATGTCAGTATTGTTATATTTATTATATATTATAATGTATTATTGTATATTATTAACCACATTTTCATGGTTCCTCTTTGAATAATATACACCTTTTCATCTCTCCTTTGGTGAGACAGTATGATTCAATTGTTTTATTCTTGATATCTATAGAAATACATCCCCATGATAAAAAGTTGATTAGTAAAATTTAGTACAGTTTTTCTTGAAGGCATATTTTTTCATTAATTGATTGTTGTCAGCATTACTGCTAATAGTTGCTGTGAAGCTGCTGCCCTCTGGTGTTGGGAGTTAATGGAGAAAATTATGCTGGTGAAGAGGCAGGAAGCTTCCAAGTGGGATGTCACCAATCCTGCACAAGATCATTTATACTAAATAATTGAATGAGCACTATACTTTACTAAAATCTGTGTTAGTCAAAACAGCATGAAAACTATAATACTGTAAATGAAAAATATAATCTCCAGATTCAAAGACATTTTAGTTTTCATACAATCAGAACCTATTTTATTTTTGTTAAACTAATGGTTTTATTTTATTCTTCAGAATTTTCTCATGTCATTTTCTCTCTGAAATATTTATTTATAATTATAATTAATATTACTTATGCAAGTGAAAATTTTTTAAAAATCTGAATGCCCAGCGTGTCTCAGCTTCCTGTCACCATGATATATCTATCAGTCACTGCTCATTAGAGAGTCTGATATACAACCAGATATACGAATATATAATAATTTATTGGAGAGGGGCTGGGCTTGGGGAGGTGACAGCCCCCAAGCAGAGAAAAAAAAAGAATTTATAAGATTGGCTTACGATGGCCACTCACAGAGTCAGGTGTGGAAGGGTTCAAAAGCCTGTCTGCATAACTGATACATGCAAGCCCCTATCAGGAGACCAAAGTGTCTGTAATGGAAGGCTGAAGGGTTGGAGCTGAAAGCTGAAGAGTATTCGGAAAGCAATGAGATGATGTCCAAGGTGAAAGTGAAGACTGGAGCTCCTCCAAAGAAAACAGAAGCAGTCCTTCCTTCTTAATTTCCCCTTTATAAGCATTCTGGATAATCCTTCTAGTGTGGATCTTCCACACTAAGAACTACACTGAGTCAATTTAATTTGGCATTACTTACTCAAATTGACACAATTAATCAACTATCACATGTAACAAAATACCTGAGATAAGCAGCTTGTTAAGAAAAAAGGTTTATTTTGGCTCACAGTCTTGGAGATTACAGTCCAGAATATGTTGGCTCTGTTGCTTTGGGCTCTTGGCAAGACAGCACATGGCAGCAATGCATAGTACAGCAAAATTATTTACCTCATAGCCAGCAAGAAAAAGAGCAAGAAGGGACTGGGGTCCCTTAGTCCACTTCAAGGGCATGTCCCTAGTAACCCCAAGGTCTCCTTCTAGGCCCCACCTGTTAAAGTTTCCTCATACTCCCAATATTGCCACCCTGGGGATGAATTCTTTAACACATGGACACTTGGGGAACATTCACGATCCAAACTGTAACCCATCAATAAGGGAATGGCTAAAATAGCACAGATCTATGTGTATTTAAAGAACCTATGGATATAAATGCATAGGTCTATATATTTTAATATTTTATTTTGTTGTAGTGAGAACATTTAACATGTCTCCTCTCTTAACATGGAATCTGCTATAGTAATGTATTTTCAAGTGTATATACAGTATTACTAACTATAGGTACAACCCATGATATGTTATGCAGATGTACACACATGTGAATTATATAAATATAAATTATACTGCATAAGTCAGATTTTAAAAAGAAGTCCTAGAAGTCCTATCTAAAACTGATGTACTATTTTGAAGATAACAATATGCAATATAACAACCACTGTTAAATTCCTGTCATCTTGTTTTGAAATCCTACACTGCTATTGTCTGTTGTTGTTGTTTTGCTTTTATTTTTGGTTTGTTTGCTTCTTGATTTTCCTTTTTTTCTCTTTAAAAAAAAACCTTATGTTGTAGAGAAAACATGGATAAATCAAGATGGATACTATTTTGCTTATAATGTCATTAAAGGAACACTATACTTGAAAGTGTCTCATTTTATCTTTGTAAGAAATTTGGAAAACATAATTTAATGCTAAAAATCTAGTATAGCACTTGAAAGATGCCTCAATTCTGAGTGGCTTTAAGAAGCATTTTTTAAAGACATGCAAATTATACAAATAGATTTAGGGATAGGCATATGGCTCAGTGATAGAATGTATGCTTAGCATGTATAAGGCCCTGGGTTCAATCCCCAGCACCAAAAACAAAACAAAATAGATTCATGTTTGAGTTGTAGTACATTATCAATTATTGTGCTTTCAAGTTTTTGCTTTTAATTATATAGGAGTTTTTTAGTTATAGGAGACATTTTAACTATTTTATATAAGCATGAATCAAAATTTCATAGAAACCAAATATGGAAATTACTGTCTTTGAAAAGTAAGCAGTTGCTACTTAGATAACATCTTAAGCTATATTTGCTATGTTATGTTATTGTTGGTTTACACTTTGTTAAGAAACTATGCACTCTAAAAATCTTACAAGGTACTTTTAGGGATCAGTTAATAACATCTATATTTTCAAAAATTATATATTAACTATATAATAAATGTAATATTTTATGTTTTACTTGAATATCTTGTCATTAAGATAGTTTGTTATACACACACACACACACACACACACATATATATATATATATATATATATATATATATATATATATTTTTTTTTTTTTTTTAAACATTTTTTTGAGACAGGGTCTCTGTGTAGTTCAGGCTGGCCAGGGATATTGCTCAGTGGCATAAGTGTCTGCCTGACATGCACAAGCTATTGAGTTCAATTTCTGGTACCCAAAACTAAACAAATTAAAAAATAAACTCATTAGGTAGCCCAGACTGGCCTCAAACTCAAAGTGATCTTCCTGCCTCAGTCTCCCAAGTGCTGGGATTATAAGCATGGCACCACACTCAGATTTTAAGTAGTCTTTTAAAAAAGAGTTATTTAGCTTCTATATTTATCTAAGTAAAAATAAAGTGATTTTTTAAAACAAAATTCAAACAAAATTTTAGTATTCCTAGATATGTGTTGGTTACTGTGAAGAAAGCAAAGAAGGAAAGGGACTAGGATTGGTATTGAACAGTGTGCTGACCAGTGGTTCTTTCCAGATATATGGGCAGAACATCTTCCAGTAGCCCGAATCTGATGTTAGAAGAGGATATAAAAGACAGCAGCCATTGACTTTGGAGGACTGCTCTCTTACGCTTGCCATGGCTGGTTCTGCATGCAAGGCGTATTTTCTCCTTTTCTTCAGAGCACTTCTTAGCACTTCTTTTTACAGCACTTCTTCTTTCCTTCTTTTCAGAACACTTTTCCTCTTTACTTTTCTTGCCTGTAATCCTAATCTAAAACCAGGTAATTACATTCATTGGACTCATACTGCAGATTGCTTTTTTATTTTGTTTGTTTATTTTTTTGAGACAGGGTCTTGCTATGTAGTTCAGGATATCTTTGAACTCTCTGTGTTACCCAGATTTGAATTTGGGAGACTCTTGCCTCAGCCTTCCAAATGCTAGGGTTATGGGTGTGCCCACCACACCCAGTTCAGACTGCTTCTTAAAAGGCTGCTCAAATATGTTTGTCTTTGCTTTATATATTTTTTAACCTTAGCTAGAATCTTTCCTACAAATATGTAGTACAGAGATGGGCCATAGATTTAGACAGGGTTTACACAGAATGTGTGTCCATCTCTAACTTTGTTCCTTTCAGATACATTTTCCAGTGGCTGTGGTTGCCCCTCAAAAGCCATAAAAATGGAAAGTTCACCCTAAACTGGTTTCATCTCCCAAGTGTTAACCCACTTCTAGAACCACGCATGATTTTTTCACTTTTTTTAACTGTCAGACCTGTGTTTGCTTTTGTATTTTGTATAGAGTTTATAGTTATCAACTGTAGGAAGGCCAGATATGGTTGGAGTTTACTTGGGCTTACAGGAAGCAAATGGTACATGACTGTTTTATGCAGTTATTTTTTTTCTGTTTGCCAATATTTAGAAATACAATTAAATTTGTATATTGATTGGTATTCAGCAGTCCTACTATGTCCTAACATCAATTCTAAAATTTTTTTTTGCTATTTTGGATTTTTTGTGTGTGTGTGTGTGCTGAATCATTTCACCTGAAAATATGAATTTTGTTTCTTTTTTTTTTTCACTTCATATACTTACAGGGTTTTCTTTTTCTTGCTTTAGTTTGGCTATGACTATAGCTTTTCTTTTCTTTTTCTTCTTTTTCTTTGTTTCCTTTCTGTTTTTAATATAGCTATCCATTATCAATCAGGAAGCTCCTTTCTACTCTTTGCATTCTAAGAGTTTTATATATATATATATATATATATATATATATATATATATATACACACACACACACACACACACACACATATATACGCACACACATATGTGTTACACATTACATATAGATACATTACATACATATTATTACTAAACATACAATCTATGTATTCATTAGGGTTTTTTTTTAACTGATCTGATACAAAGCCATTATAAGAAATATACATATATTTTTTTCCTTGATTCCTAGCACAGAGCTCCTAAAATCTATAGAATTTCCTGTTATAGTAAAGTCTTTTGTTATTCCTAATGATCTGCCTCCAGTCACATCTGAATAAGGTCACTGAGTTGGAGATACTATAGCCTTAGAATAAGGATGGTTACCAGAAAGAATAACTGAGCAATTACAGGATTAGATGTTTAATTCTACTCAATAGCTTCTGGCCAGAGGAGGACAGGGTTCTGGAAATTGAGTGCTGTAACAATTCTTCAACTTCCCAGTTGGGAAACATCAAAATAGAAGAGAGTAGTGTGCCAGAGAGAGTGTGGAAGCTCCATGCCACACTCTCTTGTGTGCTTCCCTTGTGTGCTTTGCCCTATCCATCCCTACCATTTGACTGTTCTTTTCTAGTAAACTCATAAGTATAAGCATTCTCTTGAGTTCCGTGAGCCATTCGAGCAAATTTTTTAATATTAAAGTCATGAGAACTATACCTTGTGGGTTTATAGCCAGTTGATCAGACATATGTGTTGCCAGGAACTTCAGGTTTGTACCTGAAGTAGGACTAGTACTGTGAAACTTCAGCCATTTAACTTGTAAGATCTGGTGCTAACCATAGGGAGACAGGGTCAGAATTGTTGTATACTCAGTTTGTGGCCAAAGAAGTGGAGAATTGATTGGTGTTGGGGAAGACACCACATATTTGTATAGGGAAAGAAGCCTCACAGGTACACCTTAGAGTACCTGGCACATATTAAATCCTCAACATATTTATTAAATAAATAAGTGATTTCATTTTAACCTTAAGCTGGTTCAGTCTTACTTTAATAAAATCATTATATAAGTTATGTTGTGAATTGGAGCAAATAGATATATAACTTCATCATAGATAAAACCCATATTTAATTAATTTAGAATACTTAATATTTCTAAATGTTGCTTTTGTATTTAAGATTAAAATGAGTGATGTAGAGAAAGCTGACTCTGAGAGGTAGGAAGCACTTGAGATCATATGCAAGATTGGGACTGCTCCAAAGGCTGCCTCAGAAGTGACTGGAGCCACCCTTCCTGCTACTGTTTCTGCTGCCCAAATCGGAACCACTGGGATGCAGCTGCCAGCAGTGCCTCAAAGAAAAAGGCATGCAGGTGGTAATTCAGATGGAATGGAAGATCCTAAGTTTTCTACTCATCTTGAACATACAGTTCTGAGAGCGATGGCACATCCCACCCATCTGTCTGTGTCACCTGCTCCTTAGAGTTCCACAGCCAGAGTTTCCAAGACTCCAGCCTTGTAAAAAATTTGCAGTCCTTTGGTACTGAGGAACCTTCATATTCTACCAGAAGAGTGACTCATAAACAATAGAAGCCCAACGCATGACTCTAAAAAAAGTGCCCACTTTGGCAGATGCATTCGCCTGGCTCAGAAGCTGAGCAAGTGGTCCATTTCTCAGAAAAACAAAAAATATGGTTAGTCATGATTAATCACCACCTCAGACTCCAACTGGAGTGTACCTTCTTCTGAGACTGACATAGACATCTCCAGCCCCAGTGTGTCTCATGGTGCATCACCAAGGACATATGCTTGAAGGATTCAGGTAGCAACCTCTCTCATTGCCCCAAGTGCTGAAGTTTCCATGAAAACTACAGTTTCAATATGAAGTGCCCTATGCTGGGCAGTAGTTTTCTCTAGGACTTCTTACTGGGAAACACAAGAAACATTTCTCCATTTTAGAGTGCCTGCTGTATCACAACCTCTCTGCTAACTAATGCAGGATGAGAACACAGAACCAGGATAAACAGAAGAAAAGATGCTGTCCCACAGGCAAGATGGCAATAACAGACATGCAGCCAGGCATTAGGGACCAATAGAGAAGCAGCTGTGATTAAAGAAAAGGTAGCTGAACTTAAGAAGAAAAGAAACTCTGGACTGAGCAAAGAACAGCAAGAGAAATATATGGAACACAGGCAGACCTATGGGAATACTCAGGAACTTCTCTTTGAAAACCTGACCAGCAAAGATGACTTGGATCTCTTCTGCAGAGTGCAAGCCCTGACTTTGAAGGAATGGAGAGGTTAAGGCTGCAAGGCCAAATCACAAAGAGGAGCAACATGATGCAAGTAAGCACCTTTGGCCACTATGAGTGTGATCCTTGGTACCATTCTCCCTATCCTGAGGAGTATGCATGTTTGGGACATCTCTACATTTGTGAATTCTGTTTAAAATACATGAAGAGCCAAATGATATTCTGCTGCACATGGCCAAATATGGGTATGGAAGTACCCAATTAGAGACAAGATATATAACAGAGGCTCAAGGTGAAGTGGATGGCAATAAAAATAGGATCTATTACTAAAACCTGTGCCTGTTGGTCATAGTTTTTCTGAGCCAGAAGACAGTACATTATAATGTAGAACCCTCCCTGTTTTACATTATGACAGTAGAATAGACAACACTGACTGTCACCTGGTGGGATATTTTTTCAAGGAATATGATTCATTCCTCATCTACCACATATCCTGTGTCTGTACCATGCCTCAGTACATGAGACATGGCTATAGCAAGGTGTCGTTGATTTCATTTATCTACTTAGAAAAGTGGAAGAAAAAGTTGGCTCCCTAGAACCTTCACTCTCAGATTTGCGGCTCATAAGCTATTGTAGTTACTGGAAAGAAGTGCTATTCCACTTCCTGCATAATTTCTGAGTCAAAGAGATTTCTATCAAAGAAATTAGCCAGGAGACAGCTGTGAACTCCGTGAACATTGTCAGCACTCTGCAAGCCTTTCAGATGCTCAAGTGCTGGAAAGAAAAACACCTGGTTTTAAAGAGTTAGGACCTGATTGATGAAGGTGTAGTAAAAAATGGCAAAAGGGTCCGACTCCAGTAAAACCATGGATTCAAGCTGCTTGAAATAGACTCCTTCCAAGGGAACTTAAGATGATCCATCATGCTGAGCCAGTGAGCCCCAGCAGTAAGAATGTTTCTCCTAGGGATCTGGCTGTCATTTCTGTTGCTCTCATCTTTGGCAAGTGCAGTGCCCTTTAGGAAGGCCACACCACTCCTGGCTCTACCCTCAGGTATACTGCAGTTCTAAAGAACTATTGTTTCAGCCTCTGTGAAGTTGCCTGAATGAGACCTGCATCAGCCCTGGTTGTGGCTCCCTTTTAGCACTGACCAGTCCTATTCTAGTCCTATACCTGTCAAGTCACTGGTTCCACTTCGTGTCCTTTGCTTTAATGCTTCTTGCCACCTGGTCACCAGACCTCCAAATACGGTTGCCATGACCTGATTGCAGTTACTCCTTACAGGAGTGTCTGGAGGGACAGGAAAGGGGTGGCACTTGGGATTGTGTGCATGCTGAGAGGGAGGCCACTCACCTTGAATTTCACCTCGCTTTACCTTTTATTCCTCCATTTTTATCCGCATGGGGCTGACCAGAGCCAAGGACCTGCGAAGAATTTCCCAGGGGTTAGTCTCAGTAACAGCATATGGAACATCTGAGTCAGTAACATCTGAATCAGATAATGGTGAGAGGAAAAATAGGTGATAAGTCCGTACTGGTCCGTGCTCACCTGTGGGCACTGGGCAGCATCTTGATGGAAGAGAATGGATACTTTAGTGCCCTGCAGTGAACACTCTCTCTTTGTTCCTTGACCCTTTTTACTTTTGTAGTTGCCAAAATAATTTCCAGTTCTATCATGCTACATGTTAACTACATGTTAGCTCTTACAACTCTCTGCTTGCATGTAAGTGATGCTGATTTTGTCTAGAGCTTCTGGGAGAAATCAAGAGTGATTGGAAATGATTTGCATTGTAGCCAGTGACTCAGCCAGAGTGGTCACCCTGCCAAGATTTGCTTCTCCCTATCCAAAGTCCTTCTGCCCCTATAAGAGCTCCTCATTTTTCCCTTTTGTGATGTCCCACCTCCCTTCCTCTCCCCTATCCAAGTGCCAAAAGAGATGTTCCTTCTAATGTTTCCCACATCTGTTACAACCTGCTATCTTGGGGCAGCTTTTGACATGTCATCCTTCCCAACTTGGTCCCCTATGACTCCCCTGTCTTTAGGTGTCCCCCTCACCATAATCTTGATTCTGGTCATTTATGCTTTTCTCTTATCATTTCTGTGTACCACTTAAACTCACCGTGGGTTGAGGGAAGCTGATTTTAAGCATATTCTGTGGCAGCTGTCCTCTAGTGTCACTGTTAAAATATATCCAAAAGCAGTTTTACTGAGAGTTTTCTTACTGGTTAAGGTACTCTGTATCTACTCAATAAAGCACGTCCTCTGCTCAAAACGTAATATATATATATATATATATATATATATATATATTCCTAGTTCTGAGTAAAAATATTTGAACCACGCAGTGGTCCATGTGCTAGTTAGTGATGGACCTTGGAAATACTCTACCATTATGGAGTCAGGGCTTATTGTGCTTCTACACAATTAAGTTGTGTCTCTGTAAGGGCCAAGTTAGTAGTTCTTGTTTGAGTGTCATTACCTTATGACACATGTTTATCTTGGTCTTCTAGATGTAGTCTGTACCTTCTAGCATCTTTTTAAATTATTAAAAAGAAAAAAATCATTTTAGTGTTAGGCGTGGCACATTATCCAGTACTCTTCAGATGATGCCAGGTGTAGACATGTCCAGAATATATTTGTCTAGATACAGATTTCCTGCAGTGCCTCCTAGAATTTATTCTCTTAAGGCCTTTCATAAAAGGCTCAAATTCCATGATCTTAGCCTGAGCCCTGTAGGGTAGCTGTGGGGGAGGGAGGCAAGGAAAGGCAGGGAGCAGTATTTGGCACCAGCGAATGGCCATGTACTAGACAGAGCTTTCCTAGAGTAACTACATTCACTTGTGTGGTCACTAAGTATGTTTACAGGTATGTAAAACCACACATGTATGTCTTTTCCTTTCAACAATTATTTTATATATAAATTAATGTGAAAGCTTAAACTATAATTTGATGTCTTTATATATCTTTTTTCCTTTCTTTTCCAATTTAGTGTTTATAAATCAGTGCATCTGCTTTTTCCTTACCTGCTGGTACAGTGCACTTACATTTTTTTTCTATTTACTATATTTCCATTCTTATAGCATTTTGTGTTCTATGTAATTTTAATTACTGTAATGTAGAAAGTAGTACATACATATACACAAAAGCTACTTTGCTATGTACTCTTGTTTCCTTATAGCTATCTAGTTTCTTTATCCAAAGATATTTTTCACACTTATTTAATATGTTACTTAATGTAAGTAACAGAATACTGGCCAGTGATATAGCTCAGTAGCACAAGGGCCTGCCTGGCAAGCACAAGGTTGTGAGTTTGATTCCCAGTTCCAAATAAATAAATGAAGGAAGAAAAACAACCTATACCTTTAAAAAAATAATAGAATACTATCCTGTTAATGTTATGCCTTCGTAGTATTTTACTAAATTGATATATCTGCCTTTCCCTCTCACTCTCTCTCTGTCTCCTTCTCTCTCTCCCTCCTCTTTCTTTTTTTTGCTCTCATTATTACAATCAGGGTAATGTTTCCAGTGCAAAATCTTCAGACACAATATAAATATCCCTATGGCATCAATTCTTGAAAATAGAATTCTTGAGCCAAGTATTGTGCAGTTTTTTAATAGAGGTTGCCTAGTTGCCTTCAGAGAAGGTATACCAGTTTATTCTGCAAACAATATTTAAAAGTACTGGCTTTCTCAAATTCTTCAGTCTGCAATTCAATATCAAATATATTTTTTGCCAGTATGAAAAATTATTCTATTTTAGTCTTAGTTTCCATTTTTCTTCTTAATAAGGCTGAGTATATTTTAATATGCTTAAAAGATATCTGTGATTTCGTTGAATTGCCTTCATCTTTTGCTAACTTTCATACTGAGTCATTGATCATTCCTTTTGATTGTTAAAGAAATAAAACTTTGTTTAATTTATCATATACTACTCCTTTTATATTTTGAATCTTGAATGTTTCACAACGGACATAATTACTAATTTATTGATTGCATAATATTTCATTTGGGAAATATGCTTACTATTTCCTTTTTGTTGGACATTTTAAAGCCTTTCTGATAATGTTTAAAATATTGTTTTCATAGATTTGTTTTGGATTATTTCTATATAACATGAAAAGATGAATATGATCAAAATATAGTGTTCATTTTTTTTTCCATTTTATTTTAAAGAGATTAAGACAAAAGAGATCAGTACAGAGCAGATCAGAACTGGACAACATAGGCAACACAATACTTAACAGCAAGACAACCGGACATTAACAATAGCTATCACAATATTTCTTTCTCTGCTATAGTTGAGCATAGTTTCAAATACAATAATATCAAACATAACAAAATAGTATAAAACATTCAAAGAGTGAAAGAATTACAGGACATTCTGAACCGAATAACAGAGAATGATCAGTGGGTACTATAATATCTCATTTTCAATAAAAAATTTTGTTTATACTTTCACACATATTCAAATCCCAGTAAGACACAATGTGATAGATAGAACCAATGGAAATAGAAGAATAGAAGCTTGGTAGGACTTCTAAGAAGGACGGTATTAAATCAGCAATAGCTGTCATAATGTTTTGTTCTCTTCAAAACAGCTGTTCATAACATCACGTATAATAAAGTCAAACAAAACAGAATAAAACCATTCCAACTGATGAATGAAAACATTGAAAGGCTTCAAAGCTATGAGATGGGGACTCATTACCATAGAATCTTATATACTCTTACCAACTCTTATACTAGGGACCACATGTGAGTTTGGTTTATTTCACTTATGAGTATGGTCTCAAGTTGCATCCATTTATTTATAAATATCTCAATGTGATCATTCTTTATAGCTGAGTAGTACTCCATTGTATAGAAATACCACAACTTTTTTATCCATTCCTCAGTTGATGGGCACTTAGGTTGTTTCCAAGATCTGGCTATTACAAATTGTGCTGCTATAAACATGGGTGCACATATATCACTGTGGTATGATGTTTTCAGTTTTTCTGGGACTATGCCCAGAAGTGGAATAGCTGGGTCAAATGGGACTTCCAGACCCAGCTTTTTGAGGAATCTCCAGACTGACCTCCACAGTGGTTGCACCAGTCTACACTCCCACCAACAGTGCAAAAGAGTTCCTTTTTCCCCACAGCCTCTCTAACACTTTTTGTTGGTAGTGTTTTCTATCTTGGCCAATGTTTCTGGAGTGAGATGGAATCTCAGTGTGGTTTTAATTTGCATTTTTCTCCTGACTAATGATGATGAACATTTCTTCATGTATTTATTTGCCGTTCGTATTTCTTCATCTGAGAACTGTGTATTCATTTCAGATGCCCATTTTTGGACTGGGTCTTTGAATTTCGAGGGTCTGATTTTTTTTTTATAATTTTATTTAAAGAGGAATAAACAAAACAAAATAAAACAGAATAAAGGGTAGCAACCATACAGTATTCCAAGGAAAAAAGGAAAAGTACAACAAT